>JAECUM010092843.1:0-24030 GCA_016617855.1 Megalonaias nervosa
AAAACACACCCATATCTACTATCCACACAAACGGGAAGAGAAGAAAAACAAACCCATATCTACTATCCACACAAACGGGAAGAGAAAAAACAACACACCCATATCTATTATCCACACAAACGGGAAGAGAAGAAAAAACACACCCATATCTACTATCCACACAAACGGGAAGAGAAGAGAAAACACACCCATATCTACTATCCACACAAACAAGAAGAGAAGAAAAAAACACACTTGTATCTACTATCCACACAAACGGGAAGAGAAGAAAAAACACACCCATATCTACTATCCACACAAACGGGAAGAGAAGAAAAAACACACCCATATCTACTATCCACACAAACGGGAAGAGAAGAAAAAACACACCCATATCTACTATCCACACAAACGGGAAGAGAAGAAAAAACATACAATATTTACTATCCACACAAACGGACGCGAACGTATAAGCACACCATACTTACTATCCAAACAAACGGACGAGAACGCATAAAATACACACACACATAAACTATCCACACCAACGAAAGAGAATGCATAAAACATACACCTATTTACTATCCACACCAACGTGCGCGAATGCATAAAACATGCACCTATTTTCTATCCACACCAACGGACGCGAATGCATAAAACACACACCTATTTACTATCCTCACCAACGAATGAGAAAGCATAAAACACACACCTATTTACTATCCACATCAACGGACGCGAATGCATAAAATATGCCATATTTATTATCCTCACAAACGTACGCGAATGCATAAAACACATCTATTTACTATCCTCACCAACGAATGAGAAAGCATAAAACACACACCTATTTACTATCTACACCAACGAATGAGAATGCATAAAACAAACCATATTTATTATCCTCACCAACGAATGAGAAAGCATAAAACACACACCTATTTACTATCCACACCAACTAACGAGAATGCATAAAACATACACACTATACTATCCTCACAAACGAATGCGAACGCAAACACACACACACACACACACACACACACACACACACACACACACACACCACCGGAGATACCACCCCTAGTGATTTCTACCAAATCATTGACAGGAACAAGTCCAGAAGTAGGCCTTGGCCGTGACAAAGGCTTAAGGCAGTTAAAGCGGATTGCTTCTCGTTCCTGAGATTGTTTTCTAAACAAAATACCCAATAGCCCTTTTCAGGGCCACTCACTTCTTTCGAAAAGAGATACTAATTCAGTTTGCCAAAATCAATTAAAACTCAAAATCCCTTGTTTGCTCAATCATGCACGTGTGTGAGTGCGTGAGTGTAGGTCCTTAATATTCTAAACAATCAAAACCAAGACATACTTACGTTTTTTCAGTCTGGTCTATTCTCTTACAAATTTTTACCATCCAATATCACAACACAATATAACACAACAATTTTTTAAAAAGTTCATAGACTTCTTCTTTGTCTTTTTTCTTTACTCTCTCTGTTTCTTAAATTTCTTCACTTTCACAGTTTCTTCCTCCTCTTCTTCCCGACTTTTTTCTCGTCTTCTTTTCTTTTCTGTATTCTCTTTCTGAACGTGACGGGGTTCTTCCTTTGCCGAGGACACCTCTTTTTCTTCTTCATCCTCCTGCTCCTGTTCCTTCATAGGACACTCTGAAGACCAATGTCCTTTCTCTTTACAATGATAATAGGTATCTTGACTCTTGTCTCTTTTGACACTGGTCTTGCTTTTTTGACGGTCTGGACATTCTGTAGCCCAGTGCCCTTTCTTCTGACAAATATAGCAAGTATCCTGACTTTTATCTCGAAAGGAGGGAGAGTAGTCCGTCGGCTTGTCTGAAGAAAACTTTCTTATGACACCTCGCAAAGCTCTGATCAGAAGTTCGATCTTTGTGGGTTCTTCCATCGTGTTGATCGGCTTGAGAGCGAAATGAATACTGAGAGGGAAGGCACCAGCCCTTTATATATACACTGAGTCTGACATGGATATATATGGCTCAGTGGCGTTTCAAATGTAGTCATTTAACTTTCTGTAGTCAAGATGAAACGATCGCATCATTTCGTAAAGAAAGGAGAAGAAAGTAAGAGGCAGAAACGTGATTTATCGCCTCGCACAGTAGCTGAAGTCTTGGCTCAAATTCATACCAGCGATTTTGAAGATGAGATGAGTGAACAAGAATCCAGGCCCAGAGAGTCTACACCAAACCAAAGTCCATCACCACCAGTAAACCCTGAAAAGTACTTCCACATTCGAGAGACGGACAAACGCTCCTCTAGAAAATTTAGAACTACGGCCTACACGTGCGAAGTGAAGTTTAAAGATTTCAAGTCCGACGTACCGTTAGAGAAAGCAGAAGGGTTCATCACTGATGTGTGGGATTCTTTGTTAACCACACTGAAACGGCAATGTCAAGCCAAAGAAGACGATCGCTTGAGACTTTCTATTCATCACGACAGTTTGAAGTCACCCGTTTGGATCGAGTTTAGCAGCCCTGCAGAATTGACACCTTCCAAAGTCATCGACAAGACTCAACACGTACAACAATCCAACGACAAGTTTCACATCACCGACGGAAAAGCGACACTGTTCATGACCCACGTGTCTCTTCACCAAGGGACAGGACATGGCAAAAAAAAGGTGATCTTGGTAGACAATCTTCGCAGCATCAAGCGCAGCATCGTTCAAATTAACAATCCTCAAGACCAGATGTGTTTAGCCCGTGCCATCGTGGTGGGACGAACGTATGCCGTCAAGAACGACACGGCAGAATGGAAAAGAGCCTGGAAAACTATTCAACAATCGGACCGAGCCAAACAACAAAGAGATGCAGAACTCCTGTTACAGCAAGCAGGGCTATCCAAAGACACACCCTGCGGCATTCCTGAAATGCAAAAATTGCAAGACGTCTTGGTTCCACGCTTTACCTTGAAAGTGCACCCTCAAGAAGTGCGCGGACCTCTGTTGTTTCGAGGCAAAAATTTCAAAGACGGAAAATAAATTCACGTCTATCATCACGATGAACATTTCGATGCCATTACCAGTATCACTGCATTCCTGTCATACGGTTATTACTGTGAGAAATGTGACTATGGCTATAACAATCGAGAGCAACACAAGCATTGCGGATCGAAATGTGAAGGATGTTTAGCCTCTAAGCCCTGTCTGGACCAAGGACAAGAACGAGTGCATTGCCCAGCTTGTCAGCGCACGTATGTCAGCCCTACCTGTTACCAACAACATCTGAAAACGCAAGGTTCACAGCGGAAAAGTGCTTGCCAACTCTTGAGATTGTGCCCTACTTGTGGACAAGGCATACGTACCAATAATGCCAAGGCTCACATCTGTTCAGGAAAGAAACGATGTCACATTTGTCGCCAAATCGTGGACTTGGAACACGAATGCTACATTTAGAAATACCATTCCATACAGGAAGAAGATGACCACAAGAAGAAAGGGAATTTCATCTTTTTCGATTTCTAATGCATGCAAGAGACTGGCATTCACATTCCAAATTTCTGCGTGACTCATTGAGCGTGTGAGAAGTGCATCCAAGAGCCTATCTTGACTCATTGCCCTCACTGTAGCAAGATTCCTAGAGGACGTGAAAAAATCTTTCGGGGACCGAACACATTGGGTGATTTTGCCCAATGGATCTTAAACCCTATCGACGAGACGTGGAGCCAAGAAGACATCGAACGTTATGGAGATTGTCATCGCTATGCCACGGTGATGGCTCACAATTTCTCGGGATACGATGGACAGTTTCTTTTGAGATACTATACGGAACAAAGTACCGAACGTCCTAAAGTGACTTTGAACGGTGCCAAAATCATTTCCATGCAAGTGGGCCAAGTGCAGTTTAAAGATTCGATGAGTTACTTGGCAATGCCTTTGAGTCGCATGCCTAAAACGTTTGGAATGACAGAAATGGCCAAAGGCTATTTTCCCCACTTTTTCAATACCGAAGCCAATCAACATACCGTTCTATTCCATTTGCCTGAGGCTCACTACTACGACCCCGACAACATGCGTACCGAACAACGAGAAGCTTTCTACGCTTGGTACCACGCTCACGCCTCGGACCCTTTCGACTTTCAGGAAGAAATGTTAAAATATTGTCGTTCCGACGTGGACATTTTACGGCGTTGCTGTGGAAAATTTCGAGAACTGTTCATGGAACACGGAGAGATCGATCCTTTGAAAGAAGCCTGTACCATTGCCAAAGCGTGTTCCTTAATGTACCGCCAACGATTCACGCCCGAAAACACCCTGGCTGTCATAAGTCCTCAAACGACGAACTTTGTCAAACGTCAGTACTCGGTCAAAGCCCTACGCTGGTTACATTACTTGTGTGAGAAGGAAGACAAATGGATCCAACATGCTCGCAACGGAGGAGGCGAAAAAGCCATCAGAAGATATTCAGTGGATGGCTGGGACTTAGAAAACCCCAAGATTGTGTACGAGTTTAACGGGTGCTTATTTCACGAATGTCCTATCTGCTACCCTCAACGTAACATTAAAACTCAGTTTTTACAACGGACCATGGAAGACTTGTACCAGGCCACTTGTCAGCGACGCTTGAAGTTAGAAGAGCAAGGATACCAAGTGGTAGAAATGTGGGAACACGAGTACGATCAGCGATTGAAAACCGATCCCGAGTTTAAGCGCATCGTGGAAAGTTACAAGCTGGTGGACCCACTGAACCCAAGGGACAGTTTGTACGGAGGACGGACGAATGCCACCTGTTTGCTATACCAAGCCGACGAAAAGAATGCCACCTGTTTGCTATACCAAGCCGACGAAAAGAAAGGAGAGGAAATCAAATACTTGGACGTGTGTTCTCTGTATCCGTACGTGTGCAAATATTGTCACTTTTCCGCAGGGCACCCGCAATTGCTGACGGAACACATCGACGTGGACAATATTCGACGATACGAAGGATTGATCAAGTGTAAAGTCTTGCCTCTCACGTACTTGTACCATCCCGTTTTACCTCACCATTGCAAGGAAAACTGATGTTTCCCTTGTGCCGTACTTGTGCCGAAACGTGCAACCAAGACCAACCTTATCAGCACACTCAGGAAGAATGCGCCTTGACGGGAACGTGGGTCAGCGTGGAATTGTTTAAAGCTCTGGACTTGGGATACCAACTGTTAGAAGTGTACGAAATTTACCAATTTCCCAACACAGAAAAATACCACAAGGGCGACGAGACTCAAAAAGGGATTTTTGCAGGCTACGTGAATGCCTTTTTGAAACTGAAACAAGAAGCTAGCGGCTATCCTTCCTGGTGCGACACTCCCGAAGACCAAAAGAAATTCAAAGAGAAATACTGGGAGCAGGAAGGCATCCCTTTAGACCACATCGAGAAAAACGAAGGAAGGCGATCGTTTGCCAGAGTGATGTTGAATTGTTTGTGGGGTAAAATGGCACAACGACCGTGTTTACCCAAGACGGAGTATTTGACAGAACCTTCTCGCTACTTCCAGATGATTCACGACAAAACGAAATACATGAAACACGTGGACGTCCTTCGTGAGGACTTGATCTTAGTCAATTACGAAGAAGAACTGGACTTTGTAGAAGCCGACGAATTTAGAAATGTCATCATCGCGGCTTACGTGACAGCCCATGCTCACTTAAAACTGTACGAAGCTTTATAACTGTTAGGAGATCGTGTGCTGTATTTTGACACGGACAGTTGCATCTACATCGATCACCTGGGTCAACCTCACCCTGACATCGAAGGAGATCGTTTAGGAGCATGGACGGACGAGCATCCCGACGACAAGATTCTAAGTTTTGCAAGTGGCGGTCCCAAAAATTACGGCTACGAATACCGGGACAAACAAGGGGAAGTGTACACGGAGTGCAAAGTGAAAGGATTGACTCTCAATTATCGCACCAGTCGAGTGGTGAACTTTGGAGTCTTGAAAGAAGCCTTGCAGTCTGGACAGGATGGAAATTTTAAAGTGACCACCCACGAACCGCACAAGATTGTACGTTTACCCACACACCAAATCGTTAGTCGATCCTTGGATAAAGTCTATCAAATCGTGTACCAGAAGCGAGTACGGCTTCCCAATCACCTCACTTTACCGTACGGTCACGCTGGTATAAAAAAAAATGGTTCCAAGACGATAGTCACCAACAAGAAGGATGACTTCGACACAGCAAGAATCGAGTGAGAAACCCACAGAGACCTCCAAGTTCAAACCATACCATTTTCCTGTTTTCTTGCCTGACTATTGCACTTGTGCCAGTCGATTGGAAACGTTTCAAAAATGGCCCACGGATAGGGAAGGATTACCTACTGCAAATGTTTTAGCTAGAACAGGGTTTGTCTGCTTGAGACCTGAGACTGGATTGGGATACGAAGTAGTGTTTCAGTTGTGGTCTGAGGTTGCGTATGGATCAATGTATCTATAAAGATTCAGCTATTCTTGAACATACTCAATGGGCTGCACACTGTCCTTACCTTTCTATGGCATTTCCACCCATCACACTACGGTTCAGGTATGACGGTACCTTAGAGAAGGTAGTACCGTTGTTAAAGAAGAAAAAAAGGAAGACTTCCAAAACTAGTCATAAAACAGGAACGATGTACAAGCTCGAGACTTCATTACGACTAGTATAAAAAGGGACAACGTCCAAGACCGATAGTTTATTGTCACTATAAACGCCAAGCAAGAAAGATGAATCCTTTCACACAGCAAGTATCAAGCAAGAGTAAACTCGAGTACGATGCTGTGCCTTGCGATGGCAAGGATGCCGTACACTATGACCTCAGCGATTCAGTACCTCACCATGGAAATTTTGCTACGACTGTACCTACCATGGAAAGTGATGCTGTGCGTATCAAACCTGATGGATGAGAAAGCGATGCCACTCGTTATCGTACACCTTTTCACTTTACTGGTTTTCATGGTGGATGTCATCCTTATGAAACCATGTGGCTACCACCCTACGGATGTCATGTAAAACTGAGCAAACTCCTGCATATTTCACCGTACCCTCATCGAATTCAACCTGTGAAAGACGAATATTCGTTCCCTGTGCGTTTGCCTGAATACTGCGACTTTGAAAATCGGATCCAAACCTTCCAAGGAAAATGGCCAAAATATCTGGGAGGGTCTACCCCCGAAGAATTAGCTAGAGCCGGATTTATCTACTTGGGCAGAGGGGATAAAGTCAAGTGCTTCAGCAGCAGAGAAGGGGAACTGACCACTTCTCTGAATCGTCATTTGTCTAAAAAATAAGGTTCCTACGAAGGCTGAAAAAAACAAGGTCAATAACGTTAAACTGAAGCCTCTAACCGAGCATATTTCCATATGGTGGAAAACAAACCACAATAACGTCAGATCGTCTGGGTTAGCTCATTTTGTTATTTTATCTTTGACTCTTTGTTTTTACCTTATAGTGTGTTTCGTTTACTCGCCGGGTCACTCAGTTTTGGTCGTTCACCTTCTCTGCTGCTATAATTAACCAAAGATTTTATCCAGACCTATACGATATCTAGATCTTGTGTCATGTAAATTTATTGTTATAAATCTGAACGGAACAGCTTGTGCTTTTGAAAAGAAGTTTTTAAACTTAATCATGTCCATATCCCCTGAACACAAGTATGATAAATATTTTGTAAGGTATAATTATCTACTCCATTGAACACGACTAAAATATTGCAGTTATCTCTGATCACTTTTGGAATTTGTGTATATCGCTGAGTAACATAGATCACGTCAGTATTTTTATGTCTGCCTCTGGAAAATAACCGAGCTGGATTTGATTGCTTATCTAACATAATATCGTCATTAACTACGAGGTTATTAATAAATCCATCTAGGTCATCTACAGATGGGGCTTCATCAATATCGGTAATAAAATCAACAACATCATTGCCGTCTTCATTCAGCAATTTTGAATTTTCATTAAAATCTTTTAGTACTTCGTAACATCGTTGATCATCTACAGATGGTGCTACCAAATATAATTTATCCCACTTGAGCCATCGCATTATCAGATTAAGTAATAATTGTGTCTTACCAGATCCAGGTGGGCCTATTATGATCATTCTGATAGAATTCGGTAGTGCTGGATGGTGTTTTACTGGTTCTTGTTTTCGTGTCGCAGAAAAGTCAATTATATCCATATAATAAATAACAGGAGTTTATATTGCGTTCGATGCAGAGCACCTACCCATACCACTGGATTAACAACAATAACAACAAAAAATAAAAGACGTGCAATCACAGGCAAATGTTTAAAATGTGGCACAAAAAAATATAAATTTATTCCTCTTGACTTGTCAGTCAACGGTGGAGATACCGCTGCCTCATTAGGAAAATTACCAGGAACTCCATGGGCTAAATATCCGGGGAAAAACACTTACCAGGATATAATTATTGTGGTCCTGGAACTCGACTTGATATCCGACTTGATGATCAAGATCAACCAAGACCAGGAGAGTATCCAATAAATAAGATTGATCAAGCGTGTCATGTTCATGATGTTGCGTATAAAAGCAAAGATTTACAACAACGGCATCTCGCAGATGTGAAATTGCTTTATGCGTTAAATTCTATACCTAATAAATCTGTCAGAGAAAAACTCGCTAGTTTTCTAGTAAAATCTGCTATGAAAGGTAAAATAATGCTATGGGCTGGTAATTAATTATATAACTATTATAATGGAATCCATTTATTATAGCCCAAGAGGATATTGGAGGGGCAGAGCAGCGATTAGTAAACTTTCTGAAGCAGCAAAAGTCTCGCGTTCTGTTGCTGCAAATTGGTTAGCACGACAGGCAATAAGGCAAATTTATCTACCACAACCTAAAAAAATTCAGTATGCACATTTTGATGTCAGCACCCCTAATGAAGTTCATCAAGCAGATATTTTATTTTTACCACATGACACCATTAAAATTGGCAGACGTCAATCACGCACATATAAATACGCATTGACTGTCGTTGACGTTGCAAGTAGATATAAGGAAGCGGAACCACTATCAACAAAGACAGCATCTGAAGTTGCATCTGCGTTTGAGCGAATTTATCAACGTGGTGGTCTACGATGGCCACAATTATTACAAGTTGATCCTGGCAAAGAATTTCTTGGTGCAGTATTATCGTTGATGAAAAAACATAACGTTAAAATCAGACGAGAACACACTGAAATTCATCGTGATCAGGCAATCGTTGAACGATTTAATCGAACACTTGCTGAGCGGTTATTTGGATATCAGTATGCAAGGGAAATATCGATTGACTTTAAGTCCGGGGAGAGATCTCGTGAATGGGTTGCAAGGTTACCAAGTGTGATAGCTGCTTTAAATAATGAAATTACTCGTGCAACTTCCATGAAACCTTCTATTGCAATCACAAAAAAATATATACCAATACACCGACGTGAATCTTCCTCTCAACCAGTATTAGGTAATGTAACTGTAAGATATTTATATGAACCTGGTGAACTTGAAGGTGGTAAAAAAAGAGCAACTGATCCTATCTGGAGTGTGACCACACATACAATTTCTAGCGTGGTTAGATCCACAGGTAGACCTGCAATCTACAGACTAGATTCGACGGCTCCTCAACGTGGATTTGTACGTGAACAATTACAAGTAATTCCTAAAGACACACAATTACCACCACCTTCACTTATGTAAGCTAGCACCTCTACGTCGATTACATTCAAGACAGGTCAGCATCACATTATCACGTGTATGACCAAGATCACTATTAATTCTGTCTACAGTAAATTGTCTTGGATTATTATTCGAATATTGCCATAACATATTACAGTTACAGCTTGCACAATGATTATTCTGTCGTTGTTTTAGTGTTATAATAAATTCAGTATCGATATCAAAGTCACGCTTATTTTTTTTTGTCACATTGCTTATAACCAGATAGTTTTTTCTTTATGACAGTAAGATCGGTAGTGATTTCTTCGGTTATTACGTCATTGCTAACAGTTTGATCATTATTTTCTGTAAAATTCATAATAACCCTATGTAGTTGAGATATTCTTCTGACTCGAGAAACTGCAAGATAGACTAAATTTGACCATTCGATCCAATCATATACAATCCAGATATTTGTATCAGAAATAGTTAATCCCTGTGATGAGTGAATCGTTATAGCGTATCCTAACGTCCACAGCGATTTATTCATGCTTAATGCGCCCTCAGCAACATCAACAGCAACCAAAACAATATCATTCAGTACAAGATTTTGTATTCCACCACCAGGAATTTCAACTTCAATGTTCTGTCGTCGAGTATCTGCTGGGCGATAACATAATGGTACAGGTAGATCTGAAAACTTTTCTTTATGTAACAGAAATAATTTCTCCTGCAGTTCATCACGAACTATCTTTCTACTTGCGACTATCAAATCAGCAGGTCTCCATAAACTCAAAAAATCATTCATAGTAGTTTCTGGAATTACTTTACGCATTATCTCACATTGTATTTTATCTGGCTGTAGTCTGATTAACCTTTTAAGTTCCTTCAGCGGTTCATCAATAGCTCTATGGTCATCATTTATTTCTTCATAATAATCTACATTATTCTTCAGCCATTCTTGTGGAGACTGTCCAATAAAGGGTGGTGGTTGACCATGATCACCACACATTATTACAGCAGTATTTTTAGTCAATAACCATTCAAGGAATATTTTTAATATTTCTAACGATACCGTGTCTACCTCGTCCCATATAATATACTTAGGTATATATTTCTCACCCATTCGCTCAGGAGTCCATGTGTCTCCGCACCATCTGAAGAAACTATGATATGTACATGATTTTACTCCTCGTTCTTTTATTTCTCTGGCGAGTTTATGTGTCGGTGTCAAAACAATTATATCTGAATGGTTGTTCAGGAATAATTAAATCGCACGAGTTGTTTTACCTGAACCACCGCATCCGTTAAGATAAACAGTCTTATGTCTAGCCACAGGATCATATACAGATGGTGCTGATGACTTTGAAACTTGATTATTATTTTTGTAATATATTTCCTTAATTTCAACGTCGGCAGATTCAGAATAACTAAATATATTTTCTTGTTTTATTCTCCATGATCCCCATTCACCATTACCAAGTAGCGGTTTTAACAAATTCGTATATTTTTTATTTATATAAAATGAATCCGTGGCAACTCTGACAGCGTAAGGAGGAAATCTATTTATCATAGACAGTAGATTTATCGAAACGTAGGCTAGCATTGAAGATCTTAAATGAGTAAACTGCGGTGAGTCACCATCAATATAGCTCACAATTGTACCTAGTTTGGTTCCATCTGATAAATAAGCATTACTTCGGTTTATAAATGTGTTTTTCTCCGTTGTATCAACGATTATAAAATCAAGTTCAGCATCGTCCATAATTAATCTTGTACAGTGTCGTTTATGGTCGTATGATCCTCCTTGTGTAAATTTACCGATTATCTTTCTACCAAGATCTTTTGCAAGTTTCTCATTATTTTCCTCTCTGCATTTATATATTTTAACAATATCATCTTCGTTAAGATCAGGAAATTCTCTCCTGGCATCATCGATATTAAATCTATCCGGTTCTGGTAACCAAACTTGCTTCTGTGAACTATACGATATAATTGCCTCATTTATCTTTAATAATGTTAAAATTCCAGCATCAAGCATATATCGTAATAGTACTATTGGAACCCAACATTTTTCTGAAAAATGTTTTCCAAACCAAGCATAAGTAATCGGATGGAGATTTTCTGTAAACTCAAATGATTCTATATAGGTAAATCCGGTCAAGTCAAAATCTGGTAAGGGTCCGTTTATTGCAACTCTGGTCATCTCATGTGATGGATGTCCGAATCTCTTAAAGTATCTAGAACATTCTCCGTATCCAAGAAAATTTCCAGGATAACACGCTACCATATCAACGGAGATAACGTCGTTATACTTGTATTTAGTATTCCATAATCCACAGTGTCCATATTCTATACAACTTTTCTGGATATCTTCAAGAAATTCCAATCGTGTTGGTTTCCATAAATTTTTCTCCTGAGCAAAGTGAGCAGCAAATGATGGAACTGTAAAACAATTATTCAGTAATTGTCTAACTTTGACATCGTCAGAAGTATATTTCAGCGCAAGATGTTCCATTTCTTCATGAAGAGATTCTCTACGATAAATATCCCCACCAGGCCGTACAAACTGATCGTAATAATCATATTCTGAACTTTGAAACAACCAAACAGACACAGGGTCACTTTTACTGATATTCCTGATAAATTCAAATATATGACCATCATAAAATTTAACCGTTCTGTCTCGTGGAAATATTGTTACCGCCATAATCCATGCATGTGCGTTATCATCAATGATATCTATCGAAGTTCCTCTTGATTCATATTTCGATTTATACAAAATCTTTCCGGTTAACGTCTTCACTGTTATTGGAAATTTTAATAGCTTTCCCAGCTCAGCAACATCTTTGATAGATGCTCCAGTATCTTTAACTGCTTCTGCCCATGTATTTATTTTTTTACGTCGTAAATCTGTTAAACCATTACCACGTATTGCGTTTGTGAAGTGTTCTGTAACTCGTTCAGCTACACAGTTTATTCTTGATTCTGACAGTCTCATCGGTTTGAGATCCGTAACGTTAGGTTTATTATTCAGCGGATATATTGCATAGACAACCGCAGTCACAGGGTACCCTCGTTCATAATATGGTTTGTCAATACCAGTAAGTACTCCGGGTTTGGATTTATTATTCAAGAGAACAATATTATTTCCCGACTGTATGCGGACTGGATCACGCTTGTCACGGATAATCCAAGTGTTGTCGTCTGTCCTTACAATAAATTTTATTAAAATTAAATATTTTTGAACATCAAGGTGGTTAATAGTCATTCTTCCTCGTTTGTCATTCATCACATTGACAGCATCTCCAACTCTGAATGTTGACCACACATGAGCCGCACCATCGTCACGAAATTCCTTCTTGGCTTCAAGGATACGTTTAGTTATATCCTTATTTGTTAAAGCTGGATCTTGCATTGAAACACTAAATTTATATTCTAGTAGCCTGTCAAGATCAAATCTAGCTCCGGCTGAGACGGCGGAAGGTTCAGTTGTGGGTAATTCTTCCATTATTATAATTAAAACAAACATTTAAATTGAATTTTAGTATATATGGCATTGATTCTTTGTTTGAATCATTATATATATATATATATATATATATATATATATATATATATATATATATATATATTGTGATTCAAACAAAGAATCGATGTATTTGGCTCAAAATCGGATATACTTCTCCTTGTAACAAAGCATGCGTGAATGAATTCTGCTGCTACCATATGCAAAGCGTTAAAAATAGTAGTCTAGGACCAAAACCATGTGTGCAATGTGGTGTTGGAGTCAGAGGAAAAATTCAGTTATGTGTAAAATGCGTCGGTAAAAAATATAGAGAATTAAAACGATATTACGATAAAAAAAAAAATAATACCTTGACATTGTCAGGTAAATCTCCTATAAAAACCGTAGAAGATTATCTGGCCAGATTTCAAAACAATGGTTTAGACAAATAATATTATATATATAAATGGAGCAAAACGAATTTGTGACACATCCAATCATTAAAAATTATGAAGCATCACGTGATGGTATTATCAGAAACTGCCGATCAAAAAACCCAGTCGGTAGTCTTGATAAATTTGGTTATTTTAGATTCAATACCAGTGGAAATAAAAATTATTTCTCACATAGATTCATATTCGAATGTTTTTATGGGGTCATCAAAGATGGACTTGTAGTTGATCATATTGATGGAAATCCCAAAAATAATCATTTATATAACCTGCAAGCTATTACACAGAGTCAGAATTCTGCACGTGGAAATACTGGAAAATGTAAAAAGTTTGCAAGAAGAGTTATTAAATCTGTAAATACAGAAACAGGCCAAGAAATAACTTTTCCATCAATAAGTGCAGCTGCCAGATATTTTTTGCATCCACCCATATTCGGTACAACTTGTCGCAAATAAAACATACAAATCTGCATTTTCAATAAAATATGATCAGCCGATAATATTTGAATATATCAGATAACTCTATCCTCTTAACTTAAAATAACAAAAAACAAAACAAATATTTTTTTTTACTGTATAGTTCGACTCTGTCAATTTTGCCAAGGGTTCTGTTTAGCAATCACCACAGTCAAGGGTCCACCTTCACTGTCGCTGCTGTCAGTGTTACTTGTTTCACCTTTGACAGAATCAAATAACATAATCTTTCTCAATTGCATTACACGATTGTCCACAATCTTTTTTCTTTCGTACTCGTGAGACAATTCGGATCTAATCTTTTCGATTGAACGTGCAAGAGGTGCAAATAGCTTCACCTGTGTGTCATTTACCATTGCCAAGGATTCTAACATAGATTGATAAATTAATTTCACGAATCTATAATTGGATGGCAATGTGTATTTATTCTCGAATTTTCGTTGTTGTAATAATTCAAAATCACACATAACTTTCTGAGGATCAAGATTATCAGATATCTTTATTCCGTCATGTTTTAATTTTTCAATAGCAGAAATAATATTAATGTTTTCGTAGTTCATTATATAATAAATATTTCTTTAAAATAAAAAATAATTAACATTGAAGTTTTTAACTTTGACCTTGACCTTGACCTTTGACCCTTGACCTACCTTTGACCCTTGAACTTGAACTTTGACCTTTCAAGTTTTTAAAGTTGACTTGGTTATGTATATATGTTAGATATGTTAGGTTGACTGACTTGGTGTTTGTATATTATTATTATTATTATTATTATTATTATTATTATTATTATTATTATTATATTATATAATTATTATGTTATATTATTGTTATTATGTTATATGATCATTATTATTAAAAATATCAAAAATAATCAGTAGCATCGTAAGCGGTTACCCGTCACTGGGCCCCTTGATAGCCTTTGTGCCTTTCATGGGGTCCTTTGCATGATGATGTCTTTGTTATGACCGTTATTGGCACCCCCATGTTCTGTTTCTATTGGCTAGCATTCTTTCTGAATGTTTCTTTATGGGGTTCTTCAATGAGGTAGACAGCTCAGGCATACTACTGATTACTTTAGGGAGCTTTTGCATAGACACATCCCCCAGCGAATCACTAAACGAAACGAAACTTTAGAGATTCAGTAGACTGTCTAGGCATTGCGAATTCAATAACCCGCCACCACCACCACCACCACCACCACCACTACCAAATTAAACCCCGGGGTAAGCGCAAAACGCACTCACCACGTTGTTTAACGTGATGAGGGGGTATTGAATTCGTTGGAGCTGTGCTTCGCTCCCCAATTTTATATATAAAATGGCAAAGTTCCGAATACTGTCGACACTCGTCAGCCACAGGAATCGAACCACGGCCGCCAGTAACATAGTCCAACGATATAACACTGAGCCATTTTTCCGATTCATACATATAGACGTTTTAAAATGATTTATATAGTTAACCCAACACTGAATAAGCAGGCAAATTACGTACGACCAATATGCTGAACAAAATCACAATTACTGTAGAACTGTAGCGTAGATTTACTTCAATTTACAAACACAATTCATAAAATAATCGCACATTACATTTTCTGTATAGGTTATCCGTTCGTTAAGTTAAAATACATATATACAGGTGTGTTTATGAGAGCTAAAAATAACTCTGAATTGTAATTACGCACTTGCATAAACCGACGTGATTTAAAGTCATCAGAGTCAAAAGGTGCATAAATATCCTTTTCTATTACAAATTACTGCTCCAGTGACAGCTAATTACTAACAGAGAACAATAAAATCGCTAAATAATTAAAGAAAACAAGATATCTTCGTGGTCTTATGAGCTGACGTAGCGGCGGGGGGGGGATAATTGCTTAATTTACTCTACAGACAGTACAGAGTTATCTCGCTTCATTATATGTGTAGTTGCTTTAATCATAGAAATTTGATTATTATTCAGATTTTAATGATTTTGAGTACTGTGTAACCCATCAGATTAAAGAAATCTAGCAAATTTTATTAATTTGATGGCGTATTTACACGACCAGATGAAAAATCTAGCAAAATTTAATAATCTGATGGGGTATTTACCCATCAGATTATGCAAAATCAGTAATAAAAAAAAATATATTTCAGAATCAGAATTTACTCAGACGCTCTACGATAACATTTTATGAGCGTACATATAGATTAATATTCAGTGCTTCTTGTCTTAAATCAAGAATGTGTCCAGTCTGGTCAGTAAGTTTGAAATTTATCCTTGATAATAGCGGATTATGTACACGTAGATAAACTGGATTAATTGGCTCAGATACAATTAACCACCCAGGTGGAGCTTGAGGACTGAATGAATATAATATATATCCTTGTTGAGCTTGAGTGGATTTTTCAAGATCTACTTGATAGCTACCTTCAATTACGTCACATACTAGATTGACTGCGATCGTTGATGTTATATTAACAATACCAGGTGAGATATGACGGCCTCCACCGTATGGATCATTCTTATATTTAAGAATGGTTGGTGTCGGGATTAATTTTCTCCATGAATCACATATTCTTTTAAAGTGTTCATCAATAAGATCATTAACTGATTTCATTTCATTATGATTATATCCTGGAATTGTTAACGTTGGCAGCTGTTCTTCTGTTATTTTATAAAATTTAAGAAATAGTTTTAAATAATTTTCTACTATGTATACGCTGAATTGGGTCGTCTTCATTAACTATATAGCTCCTAAAATAACTATCGTCAGGTGCATTCATTAATCTTTTCTCTCTATCAGTAAAAACCTTCTTTACATATTCTATGTCTGATATAACCTGATTTAAATGTTGTATTGTTTCAATTATCTGATTTTTTAAATCATTACTGTAAAAAGTATTAATACCAGAAAATAAATTTTGTAGATTATTAAGTACACGTTCGTATTCAGATTTGATTGGATTAAAAACATCATTAATTTGCTCAACATTAATTGTCGTCAAAGATTCTTTTATTTTTTTTTACTTGCAGATATATACAAAAAATGTTGTGTTGTTCCATCTATAAGTTTATCAAGTCCTTCTCCTCCAGGAGGTCCTATCCATGGATATTTATTATCTTTACGATATTCTGGAAGTTTTATAAATATTTTTTTATCTGTAACGAAATCAGATCGTTGTGGTTCAGGTGGTCCTTGATAAACTGGTGGAATATCTGGCCATCCTAATACTGATCTAATCGAACTTTGATAAATATCTACAGAATAATCAGGGGAATTTATTTCAATTGCAGCTGATAATGTTGGTTCGTAAGTAGTAATTGCTATTTTTTATTCTTTTCCTGTAATAGATTTAATTCTGCGTTGAAATTCATCATTGATTTGTTCTATTTGATAACTGCCCGTTGGAATACTAACTACTTGCCAGTCAGGAGTTCCATCAGGCTTATTCTTATTTGCAAATACTAATGAATTATTTGGTTGTAGTCCACCAAATGGTTTTGATCTAATATTTGGCCAGCTATAATAAACCCGTAATTGCGCTAATACTATTTCTTTTGCAGGAATTGCGGTTGGAAAGTTAACGCTAAACTCAGGGTTGGTAGAACTTAATGATATCATAGTAGTTTTTGACGGTGCTGTATTAGTGACGATCTGTTGAAGTAATTCTCTCGACGTTGTCGAGGACTCAGTCATTATTATTATTATTGTTATTATTTAATTCTCCATTTTGTCGCCTTGGTTATTGTGAGTGACTTTGTCACCAAAATCGCTAGCGATTCTAAATGCTTCATCATAGGTTTTCATTATTGTTGCGAACTCCTCATCAGATATTTTACCATCGCTGAGGTACAAGGAAATATATGACGATAATTTAGAATAAGCTGTTGTTGCTGTATGTAATTTTATTATATACTCGTGTAATTTAGTATTTGTACATGCAGATATCTTCTTAGCGATAATACTAAGAATGCCTGCGATAGTCGTTGAAGTTGAAACGATGATTGTTACAACTGCAGGTGCCGTCATTGTTATTGCTGATAATAATAATCCGGCCCCAGCAACAATAGCGGAAACTGAGTAAACAATTATATCAATAACAACCATACGTCTGCGATATTTTTTTACTTTTGCTGTATAATCGTAGATGATATTTTTTAATTCAATCTGACATTTATATATTTGATTGTATCTGTGACGTTGAACGTCGATGTAAGACTGGGGTCCTTGGTTTTGATTCATTATACAATGACGTTAAGTAATTAATTAAGGAGTTTCAGCTACGAATTCCAGACACCACCAGTAACGTCTCGGGGGCATTTCCGTTGATGTCAACGTAAATGTTTCTTTGATGTTCTTATTTAGCATCACCAGTAGAGGATTATGATAAATATTCGGTGATGATGAAGTGGCCGCAGTAATTTCCAAACCGTACATGGACAGCCTGTATAACCCAGTTACTTCTGCGGTATGTTCGAGAGTGTTATTTTGTGGTGTCCATGTTGATGATCCCGATGCTACTGTATACACGATATTTTTAATTTGTCCGTGTGGAATTTTAATCAGATTAGTTTTTTGAACAATATTAGGTATTCCACTGACAACGTTGTTGAGTTTCGTGTTAACGTCGGAGAGTTTTATGTCAACGGTTGGTTGTTCCCCAAAAAAATCTTTAATGGTTTTGTTTATGTTTCTACGAAAATTTAAAAACGTTTCTACATGTCTAGAAAAAGTAGCATTGAGTGTAGTCATTACGTCATTGATTGTTTTTAGCGAAGTTGTCATAGGAATTTCCTTATCATCGACGTATTTCTTCGTTGCAGCATCAAAATCAGATTCTGGAGTTCTATGATTATTAATACCATTATTATTCATGTTGAGAAATGCACGCATTATACCACCGTTGGTTAACACGTACTTAGATTCTTGATCATCGACATATTTTTTTGTTGCGGTGTCTGTATCTGCGGCTGGATTTCCAAGGTCTATAATTTTATTTCGATTCATGATAATGTAATCCGTGAATGAATCACCAGCTTTTTTGACATAATCGTTGACTGACTTACCGGAATCTTGTATTTTACCTTGATCAGTAAAAGTAACGATATTATCAACAACCGCAGTAGGAATTCGTATAAGTACATCTGGCAGTTGTATATTACTTGTCTTTAATCGTCCTCGTTTATCCTGAAAAACAACGACTTCATTTTGATCCACATTTGTAATGTTTAATAAATCATCAATCTCATTTCTGAGCTGATCAAGAGTTGCATATTTAGATAAATCACCTTCCTGCTGAGCTTTACCACGAGAAGATCTTCCGTAAACATCTACCATTATATTTATTAATGTCTGTTTAAATGTGATAACGTAGTATATTCATGCACGACTTTATGAAGTGGTTTTGTTGATTTTTATACAGCATCAAGTACAGCGAGTACTTCACGACCACATATTGGCGGATCAGTTAATGTTTGTGTTGGTAATGTTGAATACCAGATTGGACTACTTTGCATGCTGCTAACATATTCTAAAATTCTTTTGTGGTGCTAGTCTATATGAATCAAAATAAATAATTCCACGTGGATCAATTGCATATCCAACTCAATGAGTGCCACGACCAGAGTTTTTATCGAGATTAATAATACCAGTTTCAATATTGTTTGGTTTATTTGGTAACTGATCACGCATAAAAACACCTCTGAAGTTTTTTATTTTTAATTTTTTAGCAGCATCAAGTAAATCAAAATTAGACATGGGCAGAATCAATGAACTATCCCGGGAATTCTTAGACCCTTTCCGTACCATGAATATGGGGTCCCTGGCAATCTTAGACCCCTTCCCTTTTTTTTGGAGGTTTTTATTCCTTGACCCGTTGCTTTCTTTAATGCCATTCCAGCAGCGGTTCCAACAGCGCCTAATGCAGCTGCTTTTGCAACAGCTGGGGCTGCAGCGGCTATTAATGCTGGTATAGCTGCAAGAAGTGGAAAAATTCCGCCAGATTTAACAATATCTTTAATGGCGCCCGCAGAAAGATTAAGTTTTATACCTTTATTTGATTTTTTGGCTTCATTGAAGTTTCTGAACTGACTTTCTGTAAGAGATAATTTATTTGCACCACTCATCTGTTCTCTCTTTAGCGATATTTTTAATCCACAGTTATTTTTTGATGCTGATTGTAGCTTTTTAATCTGACCAGGAGTCAGACTGACATTAACGTAATTATATGACATTATAATATTATGAGCGATCTAATTACATGTTTTCTACTGGAGCATCAATAACTCTCATTCGTCCACCAACACCTTCAAGTAACATTGATTTATCGCGGAGTATAACAGCGATTGCTCTGTAATTGGCAATAGCTCCTATTGTCACACGAGCTCGAAAATGTATGTCAACAACAGATTGTCTAAACAAATCTAAATGTTCCAGCGAAAAGTAATAAATTGGATATAAGGTTGTAAAATCTAACTGCGATATTTGTAAACCAGTATCAATGTTTTGATCACGCCCCATAAACGACATAAGACGATAATAAGCACGTGCTACATGATTTTGATCGAAATTCAGTAATATATCCTCGGATGGTTCTTGATGTCCATTTATCCTCAACGAAACCTCGGAAACACCAAGATTATCAAATATCATAATACTACGTGTTTGATCATTTACCCGTGCAGCATCTTGAAATGCAATAAATATATGTCGTGGTGCAAAAGCACCTTGCTGAGAAGCTATTTGCCACGTAAATAAACCATTAATGTTACTCTGGATAGAATCTGTGGTCATTGTTAACCATGATAACGTCGATTTACCACCTTGACCCATAAAAGAGAGTAGACGATCTTCTTCAGATATTGATGGAGTCATTACTGGCATCCATAATGAAAGTTTTGTCAGAATTACTTTACCAGCATCACCAGCGGGTCGCCATATTGCATCATTGTCGGTTGCTTTTCGTACAAGTACAACTGTGTGCTTAGCTCCTAAAATGACTTTTCTGACATTTCTACAGAATCCAAAGATATGTGACAGTGGAATCGCACATGAAAATGCTCTTCTGTTACCTCGTAACATTGCTCGACGTGATCTAAATCCTAAGTTAAAATCTGGATCTACATTAATAATCATACTTTGTACATCAGCTTTGGCGTTTCTGGCAAAATTTCTTGGTTGTCCTATTTCATATTGTTGATACTCTGGAGAATTAGAAGTATCTTTTACAAATATCATTGATGGACCAGTTGATCTTGAATAATCATCGCTGTATCTTGCAAGACCAAGTATTGTTGTAGCAACGTCAACGTCTTTCTGAATTGATTCAATATTTTTTCCGTCAATCATATACGTAGCGCTATCAAATAACGCCATAATACCATTATTAGCAAAACCGACACTAACATCGTCTGCATATGCTACTGGTACTGCAGGATTAGCGATATTTAAAATTTCACCTTCTACTTCAATAAATGCTTCAGCGGGTAAGAAATACCTACTTGTATCTTGAACTTGAAGTTCAATTCGTCCACGCTGATCTGGAATTCGAGCGTCATAAGAGAAATACTGATAATCACGCACAGACTCATCTTTGAGTACTGGTGCGTCCATGTCAAATGCGGGATCAGATACACGTTTGAACATCTTTATTATATTTGCTATCGTCTAACACGAAGACCACTTCGGGAAGTGAGACCACTTCCTGCTATCAGACTAGCGGTTATATTTTTTTCTTTTTCTGACATTGGTACACTAGCTAACTCTGCTAGTTTTTGATTAGCAGCTTGATTTATTATTTTACTAATATTTTCAGGCATCACTTCAGTGCTGGTCAGTTTCACTGGTGGCTGAGGTTTTCGTCGTATTAATCGTGCTAGTCTATCTTTGATTGCTGAAAATGCTTTACTAGCAACATCACCAACAGCACCAATACCTTTTTCACGAACAACATCAATAGCTTTCATTCCCAGTTGCTTTGCAATCGGCATTGCTTTTGGGGCTATCCTTCTAAATAGACCTTGAACAACATCACCTAGTCCATCTCATAAGGTCGTTTTGTATACTGGTAATCGTGAATTTATTACTCTGACCATGGTTGGTCCACGTTGAGTATTATATACGATCATTTTATTATAGTAACTGTATCTAATTACATGCTTAATCCAGTGACTTAGTCACTGTGGTAGTCATCGGCGATTTCATTAATGATAGACCGATACACATTAATATCCATGATACCGCCTGTAAATAATCGTTTACAAATATCAGCTGCTTCATTAATTATTTCTGGAGAATTATTACCAGCTCGTTTTCCTCCGATGAGGATTTCTAGTCATTCAACATCGGCAAGGATATTGTTTGGACAATTAATAAAACTTCCAGTTGCGCTGCCAGAAGAGGTGTCTGACGGCCAATATTCTTCTTCCTCCTCTTCCTTTTTGCTTGGTTTCTGTTGTTTTTGGAGATTGTGGCAATGGTATTCGTGATTTTGGAGATTGTAGCAATGGTATTCGTGATTTTGGAGATTGTTGTTTTTGTTGTTTTTGTTGTCGTGCTTGCTGTAGTATTTGTTGCGTTGGTGGTGGTGATAATTGTTGTTGTGGTAGTGGTGATAATTGTTGTCGTTGTGCAATATAGTTACCTACCTTATCTTTATAGTCAGTATATTTTGGATCGCTGTTTCGAGCTTGATTAACGTTATAGTATATGCGATATATCCATTTGTGCCAAGTATCTTCACTTACGGGATCATCAGCGAATCCAGATTTTAAAAATTGTTTTCGATCATAATAACTTCTCGCAGCAATCTCAATTAATTTTAAATATTCGGCTTTTCTAATAAGATTAATAGCTTCTTCGGTAAACTTATCAACCAGATTAACCCTGGCTCTTGCTTCTGATTCTTTTTCTGGTTCTGGTATACGATCTTTTATATCACCTATTTCAGCACGAGCTTGGTCAATACCTTCAAGTATTTCTTGCATTGGTTGAGCAGCAGCTATTTCAGCTGGAAGTTCTCGTAGAATCTTCTTTATTTTTTTAGTTCTTTCTGCTATTTTTCCAGTTGCTTCAGCGGTCTTCTCTAACGTAGGAAGAAGACCTTAGTAGTCTCTGTAATAGGTTTAAATAATTGTTTTGTATCTTCTTCAAATTCAACTTGAGATTCCTGACGTGATTGCAATTGTTGCTTAACAGAGTCACGGACGGGTAGATATTTTTTAATTGCTTCTAATCGCTCTCGAGCTAATTTAGCTGAGTGCGGTTCTTCAATCATTATTGATAATATTTATAATGGCTGTTTAATTTATAGCAGCAGAGAAGGTGAACGACCAAAACTGAGTGACCCGGCGAGTAAACGAAACACACTATAAGATAAAAACAAAGAGTCAAAGATAAAATAACAAAATGAGCTAACCCAGACGATTTGACGTTATTGTGGTCTGTTTTCCACCATATGGAAATATGCTCGGTTTGAGGCTTCAGTTTAACGTTATTGACCTTGTTTTTTTCAGCCTTCGTAGGAACCTTATTTTTTAGACAAATGACGATTCAGAGAAGTGGTCTGTTCACCTTCTCTGCTGCTGCTTCAGTTGCGGTCTGTCACTTCACGAGTGGAAACAGAAAGATTCCGCTTACCTGGAACATGCTCGATGGTCTCCAGATTGTCACTACCTACCTTTAGTGGCACCTCGTCATTGAAGTGGGCCTACCATGTCGTTAAGAAACCAGCTCCTTGGCTAGGAGTCAAACATTGGACAACCCCTAGACAAGTATTTAAACCCCATGTAGAAAATAATCTTCAAAGATTACCAAACGAATTGCAAGAGAAGATCTACAAGGACATTTGGCAGGGACTTGCCAGAGCCAAATCTCAATTAGTGACTGTAGAACTTTGTGTCGAGAAATTCACAAGAGGGAAATTGACAAAAGTCAACAAACAAGTCCGATTTCTCTGGATCAAGGGTGCGTTCTTCCTACTATTTCGCTTTAGAC
>JAECUM010092844.1:0-56083 GCA_016617855.1 Megalonaias nervosa
TCGAAAAATCCGTCAGAATTTGTAAAATCGATGGGGTATTTGGTATTTAACATAGAGAAATCCTACCGAATTTATAAAATCGATGGGGTAATTACCCGTTACATCCAGAAAATGCTACCGAATTTATTTCGATGGGGTATTTGGTACTCAAGGATCGAGAAATCCTACCGAATTTTCTCAAAAAATAAAATTTCATTATAATAAATATTTCTGAATCAGAATAAAAAAAATTAATATTTCATTATAATAAATATTTCTGAATCAGAATAAAAAATAAAAATTTCGTTATAATAAATATTTCTGAAATCCGACTGAAATCATAATTTCGATGGGGCAATTATTCTTTAAATCCAGAAAATCCGTCAGAATTTCTAAAATCGATGTGGAAATTACCAGTTAAATCCCGAAAATCCGAGTGAAATCACCATTTCGATGGGGTATTTGGTACTCAGAATCGAGAAATGTTACCGAATTTTCTCAAAAAAATAAAAATTTAATTACAATAAATATTTCTGAATCAGAATAAAAAAATTAAAATTTCATTATAATAAATATTTTTGAAATCCGACTGAAATCACAATTTCGATGGGGCAGTTACGGTTAAATCTAGAACATCCGTCAGAATTAATAAAATCGATGTGGAAATTACCCGTTAAATCCCGAAAATCCGAGTGAAATCACAATTTCGATGGGGTATTTGGTACTCAAAATCGACAAATGCTACCAAATTTTCTAAAAAAAAAATAAAATTTCATTACAATAAATGCTTATAAATCAGAATAAAAAATAAAAATTTCATTAGAATAAATATTTTTGAAATCCGACTGAAATTACAATTTTAATGGGCAATTACCCTTTAAATCCAGAAAATCCGACTGAAATTACAATTTCGATGGGGTTACAAACACATATTATCATAAAATTTTTACTTTTATGATCTTACTCTGATTCTGGAATTGCCATTGGAAAGTTAACATCGAACTCAGGATTGGTTGAGCTCTCTGATATCATCGTGGTTGTTGACTGTCTTGTCTTTTTTCTATTAATTATTGTGACGTAGTTATTATTGACGATTTTATTATTATTTACTTCCTGGCTTAAATTAGTGTGACTCTGTCCTCGACTCTGTCATGGGGGTTTGATTTCCAGTTACTTCATGGTAAGCCTTAATCATTTCTGCGAATTCCTGATCTGATATTATTCCATCATTGAGCCCTATGATATCACCTATGATAATTTGACGTGTGCGTGTGTTGCCGCTGATAGCAACGTTGTATATTCGTGTAATTTATTATCCGCACTCGTAGATATTTTTTTTTGCGATGATATTAAGAATACCAGCAACAATGGCTACAATTGAAACACCAATTCCTATTACTGGC
The DNA here is from genome assembly GCA_016617855.1 of Megalonaias nervosa. Lineage (NCBI taxonomy): Eukaryota > Metazoa > Mollusca > Bivalvia > Unionida > Unionidae > Megalonaias > Megalonaias nervosa. The sequence continues at coordinate 1,383 of JAECUM010092844.1, forward strand.
GCTATTATGTATAATGTTGTTAATGATCCGATTATAGTTGCTGTTTCAGCGACTACGGCAAATGCAGAATATACGATTATGTAAGTAACAAAGATACGTCTGCGGTATTTTTTTAGTTTAACTGTGTACTCATCAATGATATTTTTCAGTTGGGTCTGCAACAAACACACTTGTTTGTATCTGTAATGTTGCTCTGCAAGAAAGTCAATCAATTAGTTCATTATATAATTTAAGTAGGTGGTAGTTTAGCGACCAATTATCAAGACACAAATAGTAAATCAAACCGGGTGTCCATTCTTCGGGTCCAAAATGAAATTTTACCTCATCGTTTTGATCCAGTACTACTAACACAGGTCCAGAAACACAGTTTTTGAATAACGCCGTGGAGCACAGGTGGGTACTGTAAATATTGTTGTGTCGAGCATTGTGAATCTGTATACACCGTTAACCTCAGCGCGATGATCGACGAAACTATTGCTTGGATCATATAATGTTGATCCAGAGGCTACTGTATATACTACACTGTCAGTAATCTTTTTATTTCGGAGAGTTTAATGTCGACGACTGCTGGACTTTGAAAAAAAATTCATTAATATTTTTATTTATGTCAGAGAGTTTAATATCGATAACTGCTGGACTTCCAAAAAATTCATTAATGCTATTATTTGTGTTTCTGCGAAAATTCAAAAAGCGATGTCATTATTGGAATGTTGCTATCATCGACATATTTTTTTTTTCTTGCAGCATCATCGTTTGATTCTGGTTCTCTAAGGCCAGTAATTTTATTATTAGGCATGTTCAGAAAACCAGTCATTATATCACCGGCGGATAGTAAACGATCATCGATCTCAGTTCTGATCGTGTTGTTGTTGCTGTCTACGTATCTTTCTTTTGCTGCATCATCGTCTGATTTTGGTTCTCTCACATTAATAATTGTATTTCTGCTCATGTTGAGATCGCCATATATAATATCTCTAATTCTTCTGATGCGTCCAGCAATCTCTCCCATGAACGTTAAGACTGATTCCTCCGAGTCTTTAGTTTTACCGTTCTTAGTAAATACCTCTAAGTTATTTTTGGTTGTATCTGGAACTCGCAGAATAATATCTGTCCACGGGATATTTCTCGTTTTTAATCGTCCTTGTTGATTCTGAAAAGCAACAACTTCATTTTGGTTCACATCTACAAGACGCAAAAAAGGATTAGCTATCTCGTCTTTGACATTATCACGTATTGTATATTTGGATAATTCACCTTGAGGTCTGAGACTCCGAGAAGATTTTCCGAAAATATATACCACTGTATATTCACTAAGACCCGTTGAAAACGACGATGGATGGCTATATCGTCTGGTGGTATAATCGTGGACGACTTTATGAGGCGGTGTTATTGATGATGACACAGCGTCGAGTACAGCAATTGCTTCACTGCCACATATTGGCGGATCAGTTATTGTCTGCGTTGGCAATGTTGAATACCATACGGCAGTGTTTTGAAGTCCGTTAACATATTTTAAAAATTCCTTCGGTGGTGCGAGTCCATAAGAATCAAAATAAATAATTCCACGTGGATCAATCGCGTATTCAACCCAGTGAGTAACTAGACCAGAACTTCCATCGAGATTGATGATACCGGTCTCAACACGATTTGGTTGTTTTGGTAATTGATCACGCAGAAAAACACCTCTGAAGTTTTTATATTTAACTGCTTAGCAGCATTATGTAAATCAAACTTGGACATGGGAAGTATCATCAATGTGTCCCGGGCAGTCTTAGACCTTTCCCCGTGGATTGACCGTACCATGAACGAGGGGTTCTTGGTAGTCTTAGACCTTCCCCGTTTTTTTACTCAGGATTTCCATGGCTCGTTGAGTGGTTAGTTGCTTCAATATTGGTTTCATTTGTTGCGCTTGTTGCATGATTGATGGTGTTATTTCTTGCATGATTTGTTCACCGATGTTTCCACCGCGGATTTTATCGCGGCGGATACTACCACTGATGAGCTCCATTCCTGATGAAGTTCCAACTGCTCCCAACGCAGCTGCTTTTGCTACCGCCGGACCTCTGAAGCAATCATTGCTGGTAATGCCGCCAAAAACAGAAATATAGCACCCATTTTGACTGCGTCTTTAATGGCACCCGCAGAAAGATTAAGTCGTACGCCAGTTATTGATAGTTTGGCTTAATGGAAATGCTTGAGATGACGTTCAGTCAGTGATATTTTATTTTGACAACCTGTGATCTGTTCTGATTTCAGTAACATTTTCGTTCCCGAATTATTTTTTATACTGTTTGTAGCTTATTAATCTGACTAGGAATCAGAGTAACACTAAAATGATTATATGACATTATAATATCATGCGCTATTTAATTACATGTTTTCACTGGGGCATCAATGACTCTCATTCGTCCACCATCACCTTCAAGCAACATTGTTTTGTCTGACAGTATAACAGTGATTGCTCTGTAATTAACAACAGCTGCTTCTCTTGCCGCACGAGCTCGAAAGTGTATATCAAGGACAGATTGTCTAAATAAATCCAGGTGTTCAGCGAAAAGTAATAGATCGGATACAGCGTTATAAAATCCAGTTGAGATATTTGCAAACCAGAATCAATATTTTGATCACGCCCCATGAATGTCATCAAGCGATGATATATACGCGCAACATGATTGTTATCAAAATTCAGGAATATATCCTCATCTGGTTCTTGATGTTCTTTTATTCTCAAAGAAACTTCAGTAGCACCATGTTTGTCAAATATCATTACACTACGTAATTGTGAGTTTACTTGTGCAGCATCTTGGAAAGCAATTAATTTTTTTTTCGGTGCGGAGACACCTTGCTGTGATGCTATCTTTTATGTGAATAAACCGTTAATGTTACTTTGAACACTATCTGTGGTCATCGTCAACCATGATAATGTTAAATTACCGACGCTGTCAATTAAAGAAAGTAACCGTTGTTCTTCGGTTAGTGATGGAGTCATTGTTGGCATCCACAAAGAAAGTTTTGTCAGTATTACTTTTCCATGAAGTGTCGCCGTTGCATCTGCGTCAACTCCTTCATCGTGTCATATTGCATCATCTTTGGTAGCTTTTCTCGTAAGGACGATTGTAAGTTTTGCTCCGAAGATAACCTTTCTGACATTTCTGCAAAATCCAATGATATCTGATAGTGGAATCACACATGAAAATTCTTCATCGCCGTTCAACATTGATCGATGTGCTCTGAATCCAAAGTTGAAATCTTCATTCATTGATGCAACTGCGTCCACAGCTGCGTTCATTGTCACGTTTCTGCTCTCGGGTTGATCAGTGGTATCCTTTACAAACATCATTGATGGACAAGCTGATCTTAAATAATCATCGCTGTATCTTGCAAGGCCATGTATCGTCGTGGCAACGTCGACATTTTCCAGGCATGATTCAATATTTCTTCCGTGAATCATGTATGTGGCGCTGTTAAATAACGCCATGACGCCATTATTAATAAAACCAACTCAATCACCAATTCTGTATGCCGTAGTATCTAATTTTAAAAGTTTACCTTCTATTTCAATGAATGCTTCGGCGGGAAAGAAATATCTGCTTGTATCCTGAACTTGTAATTCGATTCTTCCTCTTTCGTTAGGTACACGTGCGTCATAAGAATAATACTGATAATCACGTACCGATTCATCTTTGAGAACTGGTGCATCTATGTCGAATGCAGGATCAGATATACGTTTGAACATCTTTATTATGCTTGTTATCGTCCAACACCAAGACCACTTCCTGCTATCAGACTAGCAGTTATATTTTTTTCTTTTTTTGATAGTGATACACCAGCCAACTCTGCTACTTTATGATTCACGCTTGATTTATTATTTTACTAACATTTGCAAGCCTAACTTCTGTGCGGTTAATTTTAATGGATGAGGTCGCACCGCCTGCGGTCTTCGTTTTAATCGTGCTAGTCTGTCCTTGATTACCGAGGATGCTTTACGAGCAATATCACCAACAACACCAATATCTTTATCACGAACAACGCCAATAGCTTTCATTTCCAGTTGCTTTGCAATTGGTATTGCTTTCGGAGCTATCCTTCTGAATAGGACCTGAACAACATCACCGAGTCCATCACCGTAGATCGCTTTATATGTAGGTAATCGCGAATTTATCACCCTGACCATAATCGGTCCATGGTGAGCATTATGTATGATCATCTTATTTCCTTGTCACTGATCGAATTGTATACCCTTAATCAATCACTGCGGTAATCATTGGCGATTTCATCAGTGAGGGACCGATAAACATTAATATCCATGATACCGCCTGTAAATAATCTCTGACAAATATCAGGTGCTTCATTAATGATTTCTGGAGAATTATTACCGGCTCGTTTTCCGCCAATTAGAATTTCTAGTCTGTCCATGTCTGCAAGGACGTTATTGGGGCATGGAGTAATAAGACCACTTCCCTGGTACCTGTACCAATGCCGCTTCCGGTGGCGCCGGGTGTAGAACTTGCATCATGCCATTCTTCTTCATCGCTTGTTGTTTGGACTGCTTTTTTCTTTCCTGTTTTTGAAGCTTTCCTTGATTGTCTAGCTTCTACAAGTTGCTGCTTCACTTCTTCCTCTTTTCGTTTCCTTTCTTGTTTTACTCGTTCAATATACTCATCTACTGCCTGACTAAAATATTAAAATTATTAATGTCTTCCACATATCTGATTTATGGAGTATTAGTAGCGACGCGATATACATCATTCATTCAACTGGTAGATCTCATAGATCTAACATGTTCGGGTTTTACATAATTATCTCTATTATAATATCCAAACGCGGCAATATCAAGAATTTGGTATGGATCCTTGATAGCAGCAATACCTTCAGGCGTGAATTTATCTATGATGTTAATTCTAACTCTTGGGAGAGGTTGTTGCTGATCTTCGGGTTGTGGTTGATTAGGTTGAAGATGGCCAACAATATCAACAGGCAATGTTTCAAGAGGTTTTTGTGTTGCCTCAGTTGCTGTAACAATTTTCTTTGTTGGTTCGATAATTGGTTTATATAACTGTTCTGTACCCTCTGCAAATTCCACCTGAGACTCATGACGAGCTTGTAGTTGTTGTTTGACAGAATCACGGACGGGGAGATATTTCTTAATTGCCTCTAGTCGCTGTCGAGCTAATTTAGCTGTGTGAGATTCCATTATTGATATAATAATGATCTAATTAAGGCACACCCACACAGAAGCAGGGAGGGCGACAACAAAAGTTGAGTGTTCGACCGGTAAACGAACACGCCATAAAAAATAAAAACACAAACATCAAAAATAAAGTAACAAAAATGAGCTAACCCAATTAGAGAAGTCTCGGTCTGTTAGAGGCTTCGGTTTGACGTTATTGACCTTGTATTTTCATTTTTGTAGGAAGCTTTATTTTTCAAAAAAAGAAAACCTCCTAAAAAGTTGTAGGATTCGCCCTCCCTGCTGCTACACGCAACGACGTTAGAGCTATTAATATGACGTGTCTTGCTGTCCTTTTATCGCGTTAAGAATATTAATTTCAAATTCTGGTTCTGCTTTACTAGGTGTCAACATTGTGGCGGTTCTACGCGTTGCATTGCAGTGCTGATGTTTCCTCGTCTACGCGTTGCATTGCAGTGCTGATGTCTTTGTGAATCTGTTCCGATGTTTAATCACTAATGTAAACATCTTTGATTAAGCCATCCATCAAACACCTATATTTATCCATGATGTTGTCCAATAATTAACGCTGACAAATTCCTGTCCCTTCGCGCAAAGCGATTAAATTAGCGTTTCTAGACAATGCACCTAAGTGAGTGGGTCACATGATGAATTTTTAACACTTGGGATTAGAGATGTGTGATCCTTTTGGATGACTGCTTCGTGATCTTCGTCCCCGAATACCATTTCCCGTGACTTTTAGTGCATTGTAAACATCTGTCTCGGAGGAGGTGCGACGCTTACCGAAATGAGATATGGAATCTTCACCCATACAATATCGATTGATAATCTCCACAAACATTTCATATTCAACTTGGTATTCCTTTGTTATTTATAATGTTCCTTCTGATTCTTGGAAAACCTCTTATCACGAATTTTTAATATCCTGACATTTTTTATCTTTGTCAATATTTTTAGAAAACACCAAACCATCCATTGTGGAAAAGACAACAGGATCCCCATGATCGACTGGAATGCTTCTTCGGTAAACTAACATGGTTTTAATTCTAGTGACTAGTTTCCAACGTGTTTGTTTCCTATCGTGGATGTTGCATATGCGATTTATTTTGTTGGTTTGACCAACTGGCTAAATGTTTGTTCGAATTCTGTTGTGATACCTTCACCTGAAGATCGAAGCGGTCAACATACCTGGTTTGAGTGCCGCTAAATATTTATCAGGCACCTGGAGGCGCTGGTGTGCTTTGTGTTCGGTTGGTCTGTCTTGATAAATCCGTGTGAGAAAACGTTTTCAAATATATGTCAATCAATGTCTCCAGCGCACCACGCTTGATAAATGATTCTTAACGCGTGTGCGTCAATCTCGTTTTACACAGTTAACATATTGCAGTAATCAGGTATACTGTTTAGAATTATTTGTATTTGTCTGGGCAACGTAAATTACAAGGTTTTCGTATCGCCCACGTGAAAATATTAATGCAGGATTAGTCTATTTTATTCAACACTACATCGTCATACACGACATATATATTCACTGACGCATCTCTGCTTTGCTGATATCGTTGATGAAATCGGGGCAGTAACTGCTAGAGGTTCCAAAATCAGAGTCACTAAAATATTTTAACACATTGAAGCGTGACTGATCATCAGAAGATGGTGCTATCAAGTATAATTTATTCTAGATGAGACACTGCATGATAAGGTTTATCAACTACTGTATGTTTCCCGATCCTGATGGACATATGACGACCGTTCGGAGAGAATTTGGGAACAATGAATGATGGTTCCACCGTGGTGAGGTTTAAGGACTCAAAACTCGATGACGTCAATCTAACCATTTTTGTTGGACTTGGTGTTATTGAACACTGCTTATGAAATAAATTTGAGTTCATATTGTGTTCTATGTCGTATATAGACAGAAACCATCAGTGAAATTCCAGTTTTTACAGACTGAGGTAGATCTACCATCAGTGAACATTTGTTCGCCGTAGGATAACCAATTACAACTTTGTTGTCTCGAGCAAGTCTGTTCGAGAAACAAATAGCCTAATCCGTGGTGCTGACATAGCATTTATGTTAGTCAAACAACCAGGGTTTCCAGATGCATAATATCCTGCAGAAAAATATATATTTCCACATATAATTAGTGTGGACCTGGAACAAGACTGAATATACGGTTGGACCGGAATGACCAACCAAACCCTGGCAAGTAACCTATAAATCAAGTTGATCGCACTAGTTACCGACATGACCTTCGTTATAAGGCTTCAAAAGCACTCCAACACACATCGCTGGCGTAAAACTTATCCATGAATTAAATGTGATCAATATACCTGGTGTATGCAACGAATCACAGAAAGAATCACCAGCGTTCAAATCTCGCTGAGTTTCTGTCTTACGGTACTATGTTGTGTGCGATTAACAAACGAATATGTTGCGGAGATGTATTTGTAGGATGGTCTGGTGGTGGTATATTTGCATGACGTGCTAGCACGATGCAATTAAGAATAGCTTACGACAACTTTGACTTATATTCCACACCAAACACGGCGAGATATGTCAACTTTGACCATATGATACAATCATCGGCAATCCAAAAATGTTTGGGATACGATATCATTAATCCATGAGAACTACGTACGAACATTGCATAAACAATCCTACTTTGCACCGTCCATTGATTCCAACGCAGTTTGCATTACGGTGTACGATGTCCCTTAAAACAAGAATCTGTATAAACAAATGTCATTGGACATTAGTACCTGGTATTGTTACCGATATACTTTGGCTACAACTATCCCGAGGACATTCTAACAGCAACACCGTTCTTTGAAGTAGTCAAGATGTTACGTTTAAACGACGTTTAAATATTCAGTTTAGAATTAAGAGGTGCCACCCCTTTAATCAGTCATCGATGTCGCTAGTAATTCCATTCTTTTTCGGAAGTGCTCCCAACGTAGTGATGCGATACATTCGACAAATTCCGTTAGTGACTAGTCTAATAATAACACCATTAGCGCGTGGCAGACAAATTGATTTGAGCGGGAATGACGAGTGGTAGGCCTGTTTTTAAGCAAATCTGAGAAGACAAAGTGTGCATTAGATCCAAATAAGACTTGGGTGAATGTTGGTAATCAGCTGGTGAGCAGGGTTTCTTTAATGGGAGAACTTGAGCTGAAGATAATCTCAACTCTTTTGCTGATTTCCATATGAACTGGCAATCATACGACACAGACATGTAAAAAATAAGGTACGTCAGCTGTGCCTTCAAAGAAAAAAAAATACTCGTAAATGATAGGCCAAGTACTGCATCATATCAGGCGCAAAATGAGACTAGCGTATTACATAAGGATCACATACCGTATCTAACATAACGTGGTGCTGGCTTCTTATGTTTCCAACGATGACGTCATCAAATCTTGTGTTCCAGGTTTAGACTAAAATCAGTTGACCCAGGGATGTCGCATATCAACATCGGATTAATTCGTAAACATGTGCACAATGGCGTAGTTTCTTTTCTCAAGGGAGAAATTACATTTCTCATAATGTCAAGAAACATCGATATTATCTGGTTGTAATGGAACCTAACGATGCTTTGAACAAATATCTTTCAAGACCCAGTATTATTCAGATGAGTTGACATATTCGACATTTTGCATGTAAAGGCAGCATTAGGACTTTAATAGAATGCCCATTCATTAATGGATAACGGTCTTTAGAGAATTCTTCACGTACTCTTTACAGGTCAAATAGTATCCAGTGGCAAGGTTCGGAATTACCCAAAACTCGATACCAATACTCCGATCCCAGCGAAAAAAATGTATAGGTTGATGATATGCAAACAAATGTCTGAATTCAACTGATGGAACAATGTGTTACGCACAGCATAATCTAGACTGTTTTGCACAATAACCAGTTTTCAGATGCACTTGTTTTGGACACTTTCTGACAAGTCAGTTATGGTAAATATGACCTGTCGAATCCTAAAATTGTTTGCTAATAAACTGTATTTAATTTCTAATTTTTTGTCCTAAACTTCACTTCCCACTTTGGTGTTTATACTAATACTCGCCAAATGGTGCAAAACATGGTTTTCAACAGAACTGATGGTGGGAAATGCATATAGGTCTGCATTTCTTCAGGAAAAACGAGACATAGCAGTAACGTCCTAGACTGCAGCATTGGCGCCAACAGTTTTATAATTATTTTTCCCTATAATATTTTCTTATATTTCCTTAAACCTCTCGATGTATTATGTTACAACTTGGAACGAATCAGCATGAAGGAAAGACAAATTTATTTTAGTCACATGCTCTCACCTTTGAACATTGGGGTCAAGATCACTGTGGAAAATTTTGTCGAATTACCTTGTATTTCCTCTATCACTTTTTCGGGGTCTGAAGATAATAATAATAATAATGAGGACTTTGTATAGCGCCTAATCTTTAGAAGCTCTAAGCGCTTTACAACATTTGACAACACTTAAAAAGAACATATATAATGATATGATTACAAAAATATAAACAAACAAAGATAATGTGAATTTTTCATTATCAAGAAAAGACATTTGATTTTACTTTTCGACTTTTGCCTCAAGGTACAGATTTAAAGCAATACCTTAGGTTTAGCCTTCACGTGCATTCTTGAACGTTATTTGTCTTTTTCTGACTGGGTAATATTAATCTCATTTCTGTTTAGCAGAGGCGATAAATGGATCTTTCTCGTTCTGTTGGAAGTGAAAGTTACATGTCATTATATGTGGTTGTAAAATCACCACGGTATTCGGTGAAAGTGTGCAGGATAAATATTTGTCTCTTTTGTAAAGACTTCTGGTTATTATATAAATTCTTTTGTCACCAAACACCTTAAACACGCGGCATATACAAGAGGAGAATGACTTGTAGATTTAAATAAATGAAGCCCTTTATTTCAAGATAATGCAATGAAATTAGGTAGTACCAGAAAACAAAAAAGTGTCTAATTTGCGCTTTCCAAGGCTTTCACATTGCAACTAATTTTGGACCCGTTATATATATATAGGTCAACAGATTGGAACATTAGCGTAAGCAGCTGTTTAAGCAGAAAATGTCCATCCGGGAAGAAACTGGACACTTCAAGCATTTATTTACAAGTTCCATGCTATGAGGCAGCTCGGGCTCCAATTTCAGACTAGAAGGTAACTGTTTCTCCAACCAATGTCTGAGTCAGTTGTGTAGTTTGGTGTTAGATTCGCGACCGGTGTATTCAAGACAAAATGATGTAAACATTTTCACTTGTCGATACACAGTGAACTAAGTCACCTCATGCGAGATTGTATGGTTTTTGCATAATTCTTGATATTTTCTTTCTAGTCAACTTTCTGCTTATAGCTCTAGGAATATATTGTAGATATTTCCTACAATGATTAATGCTGCATTGCCCTGAATCAACACCTGAGCAGTGCCGGATTAAACCCTGTGGAGGCCCCTAGGCATTCGAAATCTCGGCCCCCCCCCCTCGCAAATTATCTCCTAATACGTCAAGATCAAATCAATTCAATATTATTTTGATCCGTTGTCGCGGGGCCCTTAAAAGGCATGAGGCCCATAGGCCGGTGCCTACTCTGGCTATTTGGTAATCCGGCACTGCGCCTGAGCCATATATATTCATCACATCAATCAAACTTTCCCATTTTTACATAATATGATTTTACGTTGTTTCGGCCCTTTCATTTTTCGTTTTCATTCGGCAAATGTCTCTTCATTAGTCGTACGACACTGGAGTATTTGACAATAGGTAAATAATACATCGTGTTTTAAATTAAATGCTCCAATGACAGTTATACTTTTCGCTTCTTATAGAAGGCCATACAATTGATATGTAACAAAGTATGAGAAATCTTACAAATCTTTTAGTGTAAGAGGAAGCACTAAAGGGCAGTGAACAGTAAAAACAGACATTTCGTTTCCACGCATTTTATTCAAACGCTCAGGATATACTCCGTTTCAAGCAAAGAATGAAATGACAAATCAATTCACATGGGACAAACATCGTGAAACAACAAAGGCTGCTATATTGAACGATTCGAGTGATGCAAGGGAGGTAATGAATACGATGCATAACACGTTCTGCTTATCTTCCTCGGCACATCCTTCGATCCATTTGTTATCCGTATTCAAGAATCGTTGATGGCAAGCGCTATATTATGCAATAGCTTGTAAATGACAGGTTTCTAATCAAAAACTTGAAAGCTTTACAAGAAAATTAATCAACTCAACCCACAAAACAGTATTAATGATCTTTAATCATGTACAAATTGTCATTCATATCACTATTCCGTTATTAACTAATGACAATAGGGTATTTGTTATGACTTTTCCATAGCATTTCTCTTACCCAATGTGCAATGCGCTGACCGATACCACTCTTCACGCGTTTTTTCCAATACCAAATTGCGTTTGAAACTACCTTCGGCAGGTGCGCATATAAGGGTTAGCGATGTATAAAAATATAGTTTGCTGTTATCAATCAAATAAATATATGTGTATATAAATATACACGTTGCGAACAAATGTACATATAATTATAATATCATTATTAGCGTTTCAGAAATCATAAACAGTAACATGTTAATGAAAATGTTAATAAAGTTGTGGCAATATAGAGAAAAAATTATATTTTTCTCTATACTGCCACAACTTTATTAAAATTTTCTTTTAGAGTTTACTGTTTATAATATCTGAAAAGCTAATATATATATATATATATATATATATATATATATATATATATATATATATATATATATATATATGAGAAAGTTTAATATCACCAGACTTAATGCAATTTTCAATACTAGTAGATCTGTATATATTTTGTAATTACATAACATTTTCGTAACAATAAATACAAACAAGTTTTACAGTTATAAGAGTATGTCAATAAAGTAACGTATCCAGTGATTTAACAGTACAACCACCCGGCAGTTACTTTTAAATTTGTGCATTGGGGAATCTTTTTTTATTCTGGACAAAATAGACGAAGAACTCCTGAAGTTTGAGGAAATACTTAAATTTTCTTCACAAATATATCAAGGGTCGTTTTAAGTTAATTTAAGATAATATAAGTGACATTTACTTTAATATCCCTGCTTAACGGACCGCTCCGGTGGCCTAGTGATTAGAGCGTCCGCCTTGGATGCGGGAGGTCATGGGTTCGAACCCCGGCCTGTACATTCAGACTTATAAAATGGTACTAACAGCTTCCTCGCTAGGCGCTCAGCTTTACCAGGCTAGTGTTATCACTGGCCGCCTGGTGTCAGAAAAATGTGAGTGGGTGGGACCCCATGCTTAATGTCTGCGGCATGATGCCCCATTGCTAGACATCACTATGAACTGCCACACTGCAGACGTCGTAGCGATATGACTGAAAAATTGTTCATAGTCTCCTGTAGCCATGATAAACATTAATTATCCCGCAGAAAATAAATTCATACTAAATACATGCTGCAATATGGCACAGATGACATACTGTAATATGCCACAGAGGTCATACTGTAATATGCCACACAGGACATGAAATAGCAAACAGTGAACATTCTTTTTTATGATAAATACTGATTGCCAGATTAGTGATAGCCCCCTCTGGTTAGTATAACTTAAATGTACGGATTACCAGATTAGTGATAGGCCCCATTCCTTTGGTATGTCTTAAATGTATGGATTGCCAAGAGTGGTGATAGTCCTCTTTTCTTTAATAGAGATTAAATGTATGGATTGCCAGGGTATTGATAGTCCTCTTTCCTGTAGTATAGCTACCTGAACATCGATGTTTATAATCTCGAAAACGTGCTATATGAAAAGGATATGAGAAGCTGTATAAATTACGTCAGTTTGAATGTATAAATCTTGTACAATAGTAATGATTGGAGGTGTTGGAGATGCTCCGATAAGCAATGGTTGTCATGAAATAGCACTGATCTAGTCGGTCATATTAGTGGTCAGCGAGCCATTGTCAGAAGCAATCTGTTTAAGTTTGACTGACAGGTGGGCGGAGTTTGCGATATATAAAATGGCGAAGTGGGAGCGTGTTAAAGGATACCAAGGACTGTTTTGTTTGGGGGGTTTTCGGCAACGCATGGGCTTTGCACAGTGCTTTGGAACTCACACGCCCTTGATGTTATTAGGCGCACAGAACTTTGCAAAGCTCTTTGAACCTAACAAGTCAACAAAGTTATTAGACGCGTAGAACATTGCATATTGCTTTGGAACTCACAAGCCATTGATGCTATTGGATCATTGAACAATGCTTATTGCTTTGGTACTCACAAGTCCTTGATGTTATTGGAGCATTGAACTTATCCCAATGCCTTGGAACTCACAAGTCAATGAAGTTATTGGACGCATAGAACAATGCATATTGCTTTGGACCTCACAAGTCAATGATGCTATCTGATGCAATGAACAATGCTTATTGCTTTGGTACTCACAAGTCTTTGATGTTATTGGACGCATATAACATTTCACAGTGCTTTCAAAAAGCAATATACCCTCATTTCCTAAGAACAAGACATACAAACTAAGACCACGCGATCGAAAAAACGTTCGCATTGGCAAATGAGTAAGTTCGTAGAAATATATTCAGCCATTAGCGCCAATATGAAACATAAATGATCTAGTGCAGCACAAGGTTCAACCGACCATTTTGGCGAGAGACAACACCCCCATCCCCACCCCCCGTTCGGCAAAAGCCCCCGCCCCCATCCAGGTCTTGGAAAATGTTGCCTTTTTGGAAAAAAATTTTAAAAAGTCTATACTTGATTTTCTAATATAAAATGAGAATGTGGCGACTGTAACAGTGTCATCTGGAAAATTTGTCAATAATAGATAAGAGGTTTATTAATGCATATGTAAGCATTGAGGATCTGAGATGAGTAATCTAGGCGTATCACCTTCGTAGTAGCACACGATTGTACCGATCGTGGTTCCATCTGTTAAGTTTGCACAATCCCTGGTCGCTAAGACGCCCTTCGTTGCCATATCTGCGATTACAAAATCAGGTTCTGCTCGGTCCATTATTAACCTTGTGCAACGGCGCTTGTTATCAGATGAGTCACTGTGGGTAAATTTGCCAATAATTGTTCGCCTCATATCTTTTGCAAACGATCTATCGGCAGACTCGCTTTTGTGGCCAATATGAAATCATCTCCGTCCTCACTGTCAACTGTCGTCTAACCTCGGTGAGATTATAATACAGTTCTTGCAGTTGTTTTGCTACAGTCCACCTAACCATTATATAACTGAGGCATGTTTTACTCTAATTGAATATTACCACGGAATATTATATAATAATGTCACAAGCAAAAATACTTGCAAGTGGCTTATGATTGGATGGAAAACCCCATGTGGACAAAATTGTTTTAATGAGTACGGAAATTCGCATAGCGCGAGTGTTCTGAGAAAAAGTTGAGGACCAAAGCCATGAGCGAAATGCGGCGTGGGCTTGAAGGGGAAATCCGAACTTTGTGTCCAATGTGGAGGGAGAAAATATAGAGTGCTAAAACGATACTCTGACAAAAGTCGTCATGCGGACCACGAGGTTAGAATAAAAGACGCCAAAGATTATCTCAACAAAAAATTTACAGATTTTTTCGCGAAAAGAATCGTAGACAAAGAATCAGACAGAAAAAAAAATATTTTCATCAATTTCGGCAGCTGAAAAATGTTTCGATATTCATCAAAATTCAGTACAAAGTAAATAATATGAAACAAAATTACCCACATAAGGTAAAACCGCAAATAAAAAGTGAATTAAAAACAATCATATATATATATATATATATATATATATATATATATATATATATATATATATATATATATATATATATATACCGTATTGTTTGTACCAACTACAACAACCCGGAGCCCCTGTCTACCACTATTTCAATACCAATATTTGAATTTCCAGTGGCGTATTCAGTTCAAACTCATTTAACTCACACATTTTGTTAGCAACAGATATTTGATTGTACAATGTGTGAGAATCAATAATTTGTCTTATCTGTATTAAATCAAGCTGGTATAAAACTGTTTAAATAGAGGCAATTCAACACAGCAAGGTCATATATGCCTGTTACATGTAACATGGACAAAATATCGTAATCCCCAGCAGAGCCCCGTCCTCGACAATTTCAATAACAACATGGGAATTATCAGTGACGTATTCATTTGAATGACCTAAGCGCACAGAACTAGAAAATCAATAATTGGTCTTATCCATAATAAATCTCATTGGTAAAAAAAAAAAAAATGTTTAATTCCGGCAATTAAACATATATGCTCGTTAGAGGTGTACAGATATTTCATAGCACAATAAGAGAAAATCAGTAATTCGTCGAATCCATATTAAATCGTATTAGTATAAAACTGTTTAAATAGCGGCAATTAAACACAGCAAGGTCACATAGTCACATTTAGGTAAACAGTCGTCTTTGGGAGCCGATGTAGTCCGATTGTACTGATAGATCACAGATATACTGATACATCACAGATACACTAATAACAGCATACACACAGATATACTAATAAATCACATTTATATTTTAATTAAATCAAATCACGCTTAGAATACGCCCCGTTGTATTATTGACACTGTGGGTAATATTACTTTCAAAATATAGTTTTTAACACTAGCTCGATGGTCTAGAGGTTAGCGTGGTGTCCCATGGTCGTCAAGTGGAAATTCTGTTTGTATTTGAATCCACGCAATGTGTCAGTTTGTCGGAATTTGAATAAAAAATAATTATAATGGGGAGGGGGCGTCTGGCTCGAAAGTTAACATGATATGTACTGATTATTGATTAATCACTCACCCCCAACCACGTTGAACCCCGCCAGGGGTGTTCGTTTTGCCCCACTGGGTTCGCTATGGGGGGGGGGGGGAGTTGCAAAAGTTATCAATGATCCTCCTGTTGACGTTAGAGCGCGCGGAGAAAGTTCCGCCTGGACAGCCCTCTGAACCTCTAGAATTTCTTTTCGCCACTAGGGCTTTGCCGGGGTGGGTGGAAGGGTGTTCATGCACAGCATGAGGGGGGATCTACCAACCGCCTCTCATGAAAACGACAATAAGAAAAAATGAGCAAAAATAATAGCAGAACAAAGCCTCATTGAAGGGTACTTCATGAAGGGACACCATAAATGGTATGCTCATTGAAGTGTACCCCATGAAGGGACACCATGGAATGGCACTGGCAGAAGCAAAGCCTCGTTGAATGGTACCCCATGAAGGGACCTCATGGAACGGCTGAAAATACACATTCGTTTACTGTCGTTTTGACACTTATCAAGGAAAATATTTTTATTGTTCTCTTACTGTGGTTTTGCCATCTATTAAATAAATATATTTATTGTATAATGAATCATGGAAATGTTAACACTATTGTCTCTGAGATAATGGTTTCGTGGTTCAAATTGATGTTGAAAGTAATGAACGACCATTTTGAAATGATACAACAGCGACGGGAGGAGGTTAGATATACACTAGCGGTAGAATATAGACTAACAATTTACCCTAGCATGATATGGGATTGTCCCTGGATGGTTTACCCGCAGGTGTCAACAATGATAGGTCAATTGCTAAATTTGTTTCATTAACAAGCGTCATTGAGAAAATTAGATCAGAGCCGTCTCGCCAATATGAACCTCAAGCGGCTGTAGGTGTGTGTTAGACAGCTGAGAAAACGTATGGTGGAATCCTTGTAAAGGAATGCTTAGCATTCTGCATCCAGACCAGCCGATGCCGAATCGTGATGTCACCGACACGATGGGATATAAACAAATAACAATGTTTAGTCGAGAAAAAATATAACTTGTATTATTTTTGTTATTGGCTGCGGAATGCGCTTTTTTTGTCGGTCGAGATTTCACGGCGATCCGGGTTTCCAAGGAGAGCCGTTTCACGGCCTGTCATGCACATACAGACTAATAGTTAATTCTTCCCGACGCGTATCCAATACATGACAATCCTGATCTGTCAGATAAAAATGTATTCGTGACAACGACGGATTTTGACATCGTAAATAAACAGGATTAACGGGCAATGACACAAACAAATGACCCGGTGAGACCTCTGGAGCAAAGCTATAAAGAACATATTTGCGGAAAGCTTGCATCCCCACTGCGATCCAACCTGATAACTACCATCCACTGCGTCACGAATAAGATTCATAGTAATCGTTGACGTGATATTAATTATACCCAGCGATATATGACGACCACCGCCCGCTGGATTGTTGTTATGTCTGAGGATATCAGAAGGATCTGTTATTTCCTCCCATTCAGCATAGATCTTTGCAAAAAATGTGTCCGTTATGTTATTGAGATCCTGCTGTATTTTATCGATGTCCAACCCGAAATTTTGAACGTAGGCAGCTGGGCTTCGGTGATCTTAAAAACGTTAAGAAAATTCTATTGTAATCTGGGTAGTATTCTGTTAATAACTCACGTTGATCAGAGTACGCTACTGTTTCCATCACAGATATTTGAAACTATTCCGTTTTAGATTTAACCCGGTTCAGCTGTTCGAACGTCTCCTTGATTCTTTGTTTAAGATTATCATTCGGACATTCAAGGGCATATTGCTCAAAAGCTTTCTCAGACTGAACTGTGTATTTTCATGTTCCCGCGTTGTTTTATCGATAAGTGTTTTAGCAGATTGTCCCGCTTTGTTCAAATCCCTTAAGCATTCTTCACTGCATCTTTACACCAATATATAACCATTCTCTGCTACCACTAAATGTATGTTGCATTACTAAGATTTATCCAGGGAATTATATACCCTAATCTTCTCATAAATATTTGTTTGTCTGATAAATAATCAGATCGTTGTGGCTGTGGTGGTCCAGCATAAATTCGTGCTACCAGCTCCCATCCCAGCACAGTTCTGATCCACGACTGATATATGTCAATGGCAAAATCGGGCGTTGATATTTCACTGGCGGTACTCAGGGTTGTCTCGTGCAATTTGACGGCAAAGTTTGATTCTTTTACTGTTAAAGATTTGATTCTGCGCTGAAGTTTATCATTCATTTGCTCCATTTGATATGATCATGTTGGAATTCCAACGACTTTCCAGTCGGGATCCCCTGACCCCTGCTTATAATTATACGCGAATACTAGTGAATTGTTAGAAGATAACCCACCAAATGATTTTGATCTGATATTTGGCCAATTGTAATGAAGTTATAATTGTGTCAGTGCAATCTCAAGTCGCTGATATATTTGTGGTCATCGGAGGCGCTGTGTTAGCGATCATCTTCTTCAGAGCTGCAAACATCTCACGGGTAGTTAGTTCCGTGGTCAATATTATCTTTATACAGGTTCTAAAAATTGGCGTTGTAGTATCACCACTGACGTCTATCTTGTGACACCGATAATAAATAACACCAACTGCAGCAAATTCACTGTTTGATATTACACCGTCGTTTAACCCCGTTGACAGTATCGATGATATATATCTGATTCTTCCGCCATCAGTAAATACCACGATGTTATCGGTGGCCGCGACTAAGACTCGCAGGATGATATCGACTCACTTAATATTGCTTGTCGTTAGCCACCCATGTTGATCCTGAAAAACAACAACTTCATACATGTGAACCTCGGGGAAGTTAATAAGTTCGGAAAACCCATCTTGTGTCACATAATTTAACAACAACGACCCATTATAAACTTATAACCTGATTAAAACGACGGACAGTATGCTTGTGTATGACCTGGCTGTTTCTTATGCTGTTGAAGCTCATTATTGCTAAATCATAACACTGTATAACATCTGTTTATAGTTTCTCGGCAAAAACTATAACATAACTCTCTCAAATGTCAGTGTAAATTCTGCTAATTTCAAAAGCATTATTTTATTGGTTTGCGGTTTATCTATCCCGAAAATGAGAGAGTTTTGTGGAGATCGTATAGTCACCACATAACCATCCATGAATAATTGAGCCTTAAGGCCCGTTATACCTGTACTATTATAAAATATAGTATCATAATGATCCGCTTTTCATAACAAATATATGTGATTGATATTCCAAAATATCCATTGGTTAACTCCTTCTCATTTGTTTGGTTAATATCTACTTGTTGGTTTGTGAGGATATATGAACCGAGTATAAATACGCTCCTTATATTGTTTTGTATGGTATCTATTCTAGTCTTCAGACCATGAGTCATAGTATTTATCTCTGTAATCTTCTCATCAAATTTCATAGTGTCCAGCCTCCAGCGAAGTCTATTAGCTGAATCCAATACTCTACCTAACTCTTGATGAATATTATTAACTTAATTTTGTGTATAATTTGCTTCTGTTTTCAACTCGTTTATCTTCTCATCAAATGTCACAGTGTTCAGTCTCTAGCGAAGTCCATTAACTGATCCCAATATTTCTGCTAGGGTTCTGTTAATCATTTCGACTGAACTTTTAACGTGGACTAGATCACCGAGTTGTGTGTGAATTTCAGCGAGCCTAATGTTGACTACCACTGGAGTTCCAAAGAAATCACCAACGGTTTGAAGAAGACTCTGATAGTCTCTGCAAAGACTCGTAAACGCGTCCACAAGAACATCATATTCAAATCGCAACCTCATTAATCCATCCGTGATTGTTGTTGACGTGGATCTTATCAAGCCGTCTCTGTCGTCATGTCCTAATTAGGTTCTCTCACATTAGCAATTCTATTTCCGTTCATTTTGAGTTTGCAAATCATTTTATTGACGGTTTTATCAACAGATTTTCTGATCTTATTGACATTGCCGATAGCTGCGATTGATACATTCGAGCCTTTGATTCACCTCCATCAGTAAATACCATGATGTTATCGGTGGCTGTGCCTACAACTTGCAGGATAATATCGACCACCTTAATATTACTCGTCGTCAGCCGCTCATGTTGATCCTAAAAAACAACAACATCATCCAGGTCACCTCATGCGAGACGCATAAGATCAGCAAGTTCATCTCGTATTACATACCCCGACAAATCAATGTCACTGTGGGCCTTGTATTTAGCAGATCTTCCGTAAATGTCTTCAATTATAAATTATTGACCTGTTTAAAACGACGGGTGGTGTATTCATGCACGACTTTATGCAACGGATCTGATGACCTTGATACTCGGTAAGTGCAACAAGTACTTCTGGACCGCATATAGGTGGATCCGTTAATGTCGGTGTTTTGGTGGCACCAATCCACACGAATCAAAATAAACAAAACTATGTAGATCAACCGCGTATGCAACCAGTGAGTACCTGGACCAGAACGGCCATCGAGATTAATGATACCAGTTTCAACACGGTTTGGTTGTTCCGGCAGCTGATCACGCATGAAAACAGTTTTTGATGTTTAATCGCCTTGCAGCATCAAGTAAATCAAAATTCGACATGGGGAGTTACATCGAAACGTTCATGGCAGTCGCAGACCTTGACCGTACCTCGTTCCTGATAATCTCATACCCCTTGCCCCTTTCACGATGCTGCTAAACCGTGTATTGTCCTTTTTTCATTGCCATGCCGGTACGGATCCAAGGGCAATCAGTGCGGCCCCTTTTACAACAGCTGGAGCTGCAGCTGCAATCAGCATTGATATCGCCACTAGAAGTGGGAATATACCAGTCTTTGTTATATCGTTGATCGCACTTGCAGAAAGATCAAGTCGCACACTGGTTCTTGATTTCTTTACGTCATTGTAGTGTTTGAGCTGATGTTCAGTCAGCGCTAGTGCATTCGGGCCTTGCAAAGCCATTGACTTCAGTTATATTTCTGTTCCACAATGCTTCTTTGATGCCGATTGTAGCCTTTTAATCCGACCAGGTGTCAGTGTGACATTGGCTTGTTGACATGACATCTTATACAACATGAATGGTTGAATTACATGTTTCCCACGAGAGCATCAATGACTCTCATTCCTCCGCCAACACCTTGAGCTGCATTGTTTTCTCTGATTATATTACATTGATTGCTCTATAACCACTAGGACCAATCGGTATATAGTTAAAAGCAGCTTGCACGTGTATGTCAAGGACAGATTGTCTGAACAAATCTAGATGTTCTAACGAGAAATAATAGATCTGATACAACGACGAGAAATCGAGCTATCTGCAGACCAGTATCAATTTTTTGAACACGCCCCATAAACCTCATCAAACTATGATACGCCCGTGCTACGTTGTTTTGTTCGAAATTCAGTATTATGTCTTCGATTGGTTCCTGGTGTCCGTTAATTCTCAGTGAAATCCTACAAACCTTTAAACCGTCAAACACCATGCGGTTTCTTTCCTAAATTTCCAACCTTGAGTTAGCTTGAAACACAACGAATATATATCGTGGTACTGAAATTCCCTGTTGAGATGCTATCTGCCATGTAAATGAGTGCTGTGCTTGTAACTGAGTCTGTGGTCATTGTCAACCATGACAGCGTCGACTTACCACCGCTATCCATGAAAGAGACCAGCAATTGTTCTTCAGTGATTGATGGTGTCATCGTTGGCATCCATATTATAAGTTTTTATAGTTCCACTTTACCAACACTGCAAATTATCTCGCCAGATTGCCTCGTTGTCGGTAGCCTTTCGAACTAACTCAACCGTATGCGTGGCCCCAAAAAACTTTTCTAACATGTCTGCAGCATCTGAAGATATGTCACAACGGTATTACACAGCTGAATCTACGATCGTCGATAACCTGTGATCGTCGTGCTGAAAATCCAAAGCTGAATTATGGATTAACGGCGAGCACTACCTAGGCTACGTCGGCGTCAGCGTTGTTAGCATGGTTTCTTGGTCATCCTATGCTATACTGTATATGTCCAGGGTTGTCGGTAATTTCCTTTGAGAACATCATTGATGGACCAGCAGATCTTGAATAATCATCAAAATATTTTTCAAGACCGAGTATCATCATATCAGCATCGGCGCCATTGTGACATACTTCGATTTGTCTACCATCGATGTTATATGAAATACTTTTAAATAACGCCACAATACCATTATTAATGATTCCACATTTGTCATTTGCTGCATATATATATATATATATATATATATATATATATATATATATATATATATATGTTGATTTGTTACTATCACTTGCTTGCATCACTTCGGTACTGGGCAGTTTTACTGGCTGCGGCTGCGGTTTTCGTCGTATTAATTGTGCAAGTCTCCCTCGGAGTGCGGAGAATGTTTTACCAGCGGCATCACCAATAGCCACAATACCCTTATCACGAACAACTTCGATGGCTTTCATGCCTAATTGCTTTTGGGGATATCCTTCCTAAATACACCTTGAACTACATCACCTATCCCATCTCCTTAGATATCTTTATATACTGGTAATCGTGAATTTATCACCCTGACCACCACAGGTCCACGTTGAGCATTGTGTATAATCATGCTATTTTGTTATCGCCGATCTAATTGATCAATCACTTTAGTAATCGTTGGTAATTTCATCGATTAATGCCCGATAAACACTGCTGTCCATGACGCCACTGGTAAATAAACACTGACAAATCGAAGCTGCTTCATTAATAACTTCGGGGGAATTATTGCCGGCCCGTCTTTCGCCAATCAAAATTTCTTGTCGATCAACATCAGCGAGGATTTTATTGGGACAAAGTTTATCGTAAATCACCGACAAAGTTCGTTTTTTACGACCCCGGTTGCTAGTAAGCAAGGCCACTTCCGGCTGCCCCTTCAGGTGATGATTCGTCGTGTTAATCTGGTTGTGGTTCAAGCGCGCTGCTAGGGCTCATTTGACGACGCAACTTCTTCTTTTCCTTCATTGCTTCAGATCTAGTTTTTGCACCTTACTGTCTCATTTCTTCTACTGCTTTTACAAGCTGACGCTCTGTTTCTTCCCGATCTCTTTGCATTTCTGCTCTAGTATTTCAGCATATTCTTCTACTACTCTGTTAAAGATATTAATTTTTGTTTGATCATCATTAGATTTGATTTGCTGAATATTAAAAGCGACGCGAAATATATCCTTAAACTCGATCGGCATCTTTTCGACTGAGTTAATTCGGGTTTTATATATTGTTCTCTGTGATCATATCCAAACGCGGCAATATCAAGTATTTGGTCTCTGTCACTGATAGCGGCAATACCACCTCAGTAAATGTATCTATCATGTTGGTTTTACCTTTTGGTGTTTGCGATGGGTGAACTTCGGGCTGTGGTTGCTTGGGTGGTGGTGGTGGTGGTGGTGGCAATATCCTCGGGTAATGTCTTAAGAGTTTTTTGTGTTGCCTCGGTTGCTGTAACGATTTTTGTGGTTGGTTCGACAATTGGTTTAAACAACTGCTCTGTACCTTCTGTAAATTCCGCTTGAGCTTCATGACCTTCTTGTTAGATGTTGTTTGACAGAGCCATGAACGTGGAGATATTTCCTAATCGATTCTAGTCCTTGTGGAGCTAGTTTATCAATGCTAGATTCCATAGTTAGCTCAGAATCACTAATTATTATTTTTATTATTATTACAACAACGATTTAATTACACATCCCTGATCAGCGGATATACTAAAATACACATCTAAACTCACGGATATACTAAAATACATATACACATCAAACCCAATAAACATCATTTTTTTGCGCCCCGAGACAGCAACTGGACGTTGTCGTGCTTCATTGAAATACTTCATATTGCCATCCAAGCTCAAATTATCTTTTGGCAACAAAGAAATCAACATCAATAATTTCCAGGGCCTAGATGTAGGTAGTCTTCAGCTGGTGGGGTCATTGTGTGGTAGCCCTCTAAAAAAGGTCAGTTGACTCCCAACTCCTCCTGCTTCTAGGCAGTTGCACTGGTAAAGGCACAATAATAACAACCAGCACTTCAATCTTGTTCATAAAATGGTGCATAATATTCTTTCTATTTCTAGTCAGACTTTGTTATGAGAACTGATGGAAGAAATGAAAACACTTTGAAATAAATAGACACGGTTTGCCCGAGGTAAGACTTCTCTTTTCCCTGGTGGTTGCTTAAATATTCTGCAATTATCAGTTTTGTAGTGGGTTTTTTTAAAAAAATATTCTACAGTTGTCATTTCTAACTTATTTACATCCCGAATAGGACTTGAGAGATCAAATAAACCTACATATACAATATCTGCTTAGATGCGTTCAAAAATACTTTAATCATACTGTATGAGTGGGGAGCGAATAGCTTAAAGTATCAGTCGCTTTAATTAAATGTATGTGCATTTATAATTTACAGAAGAAAGCAAGATAATTACCGCGCAAAGAGGACATGAAAACCAAATATATACTTTTATGTTCTTTCATATTCAAAGCAGAAAATAATATCCTCCACTGACGTGTAAAATAGCTGTTGAAATATGTTCACGTACAATGATGATAGCACTACTGTAGTTATCATATCGAGCGTCCTGTCCGACTTATAAATTTAAGATAGTAACATCTTGTATGTGTGGTTTGTGTCCACATACAGTAAATAAAAACAAAAATTGAAATATCATCCACTGATGAGTTGGGAATTTGATGAAAAGAGCAGCAGTTAAAATACTGATACAAATGAAATTTTCAAATGACCAAAAGAAATATCATATGCCAGGTGAGCTTTACTAGTCTTAGATTTCGTACTAGTCAGTATAAATCACCTTGTGAGGTTTCAAAACTCACAGTGTTTTACAAAAATGATATGGTTGTTTAGCTCGGTATAGCCTAACCATGTGCAACTTGCAAGATCTTCAAATTTTGCTGCAAATTCAGCAAAAATACAAATTTCAAGTTAGCTTCAAGAGCGAGACCTTTCTCGCGAAGGATATAACTTGCAATTTGTTACGCACACATTCCTGGAATTATTCACAAACGTCAGAAAGCATTAAAGCGCATTTCATCACACGGATTTCGTGAAAGTCAGCGAACGTTTTCACATTATGTACATCCTGGTAATGATCACTGGATATGTTATCATGTACATAGACGTAATCGTAACTGGATACGACATCACTGAAAAAATCGTAACTGGATATGTGTGAATGATGAAGCAAAGATTTAAAATAATATATGTGGTAATACAGCTATTTAGTACTGTAGTACGTTATATATCTGAATTTCTTTGCACATTTTTTGCAAGCCTTCTCGTTTTTACTACCACAGACCGAGTACCAACAACGTTACTTTGCAACAACATCATATCTCCAAAATGTATCAGCGTCTCTAAGTTTGTATTCACTTAAAGTTTTAAGCAGGTTCTCTGCAGGTTAAAGTGATGTCAGCTCATACGTAAGGCACCAATTTGACGTATACTCCCTTGACTCAAACCAAGCAGCATAATTCTATTCTCAAACTTGTACAAAGTTGTTGTTGCTGTTTTTGCTGTTGTGGGAGTAGTATATGTAATTTGAGGTTTCTATTTCAGAGACCCCCTACCCCCCCCAAAAAAAACGTTATACGTTAGCATTTTTGTCAGCAACCTTTTTAGCTTAAAATGATGACTTTCATATTTCTGACAAAAATTTGTTTTGTCGGGGTAGGGGGTCTCTGAGATAGAAACACTCAATTGCATATACTACTATTACACTCTAGAAATTATTTTTATAGTTTTAGACAAAATTTATATTAAACAATAAAATATTATATATAATGTCCTTCTGTCATCCAATCCGACATGTTGGATTTGATCTGACAAACAGATTTTGTAAGAGATTTAATTCCATCAAATCAGCCTCAGGTTATACTGGTATAAAATCTAAAATAATAAGCGATTGTATTAAAAAAAGTTGGATATCATATATAGCCAAAATATGGATCAGTTTGGTTATTCGCGGCTGAAAATGATGTGAGAATAGCGGGTTCGGCAGATGATGTGATGACATTTATTGATAATATGGTTGATATTTTATTTGATAACGATATTTCTAAAGCTATACAAAATTAAACATCTACTGTTGTAACCCATATTTTATTATAATCTTTTTCATACCTGCTAACTCTCATTGGCAGAATATCTGTTAACATACTGTCCATATAATATTTTATACCCTGAAAGTAAGATCGAATCTGATCAAGTAATTTTTTTTAGGTGATACTTGCTGTTTTGCAAGCATTTTTTTAGTCGCAAGTCGAGGTTCAATTTTTTTACACGCTGTTGCAAGAGAAACACCGACACCAGATATTATTAACAAAAACGGGTTTAATGATGCGCCACTTGAAATTATACCAGAGCTGGTCATGATCAGAGGTAAATATGATATTACTCGAAGTATTTTGGTATAGTATTTGTAACATTTTTTTATGCACCAAAGTTTTTTATGATAATATTTATAATATTGCATTAAGGCGTCCACATCTTGTTTTGGAATGTTTTCTGAAATATGATTAAAATCGACTATATTTTTTTTTATTATATAATATTTCTTTACAATAGTGTCATCTAGGTAACTAATTCAGGAGTTTCACATACAAATTCCAAACACCACCAGTATAATGCTCTGGTTAAATTTTTATCAGATGCTTCCAATAGAAATGTTTCTTCAGAATCTTTATTTATTATAACAGATACAACTCCAGAAAAAGTATCGATTGAATGACGCCATGGAAATGTAGTAAATGTACTGAATTTTGTAATGCTAAATATGGATAGCCTATATATACCAGTGACTTCTGCGGTATGTTTGAGAGTGTTATCTTGCAGTGTCCATCCTCCTAATCCTGATGCTACTGTGTATACCACATTGATGATCTGCTTGTGAGGAATTTTAGTAAGTAACTCTGTTACTAGATTTGTTTTTTCAATGATATTAGGTATTCCATTAATAATGTCGTTTAGTTTTGTGTTAATGTCAGCAAGTTTAATATCAACGATTGGTGGAGTTCCAAAAAATTCATTAACAGATCTGTTTATATTTCTACGAAAATTCAGGAACGTTTGTACGTGATTGGAAAAATCAGTTTTAAATGCGTTAATTCCATCATTAACTGTTTTTATTGCCGTTACTTGATCACTAGCGATCTTAATGTCGCTATCGTCGACGTATTTCTTTGTTGCTGCGTCGAAATCTGATTCTGGTGTTCTAAGATTATTAATACAGTTATTGTTCATGTTGAGGAATGCGCGCATTATACCACCATTAACTAACACATATTTAGATTCTTGATCGTCGACGTATTTTTTTGTTGCTGCGACTGATTCTGCAGTTGGGTCTCCAAGGTATGTAATTTTTTTTTCCCGACATGATAATATTACCTGTAACTGTTCCACCTATTTTATCAAGTTTGTTATCATCAACATACTTTAACTGCAAATAACTTACCGCCTGAGTTTGATTTAAGTTTGCTGGCGGATACCTGGTCTCTAAACTTATAATTTTTTTTTCCTGACATATCTAAGTTACCGCTTAAAGTTCCACCAGATTTATCTAGTTTATTATCGTCGACTAATTTAAGTTGTGCATAACTAACGGCTTGTGTATAACGACATTTATTGGTGGATAATCTGTTTCTAACTCTAATACTCGTTGATTTGACATAAACAAGTTTCCCGTCATTGTGTCGCCGGATTTTTTTAGATAGCCTGATAAATCAACCTTGCCGTCTGTTGTACATTCAGCTGTTGAATCTCCTACTAATGTTCCAAATTTTGAATAAAAACTCATTATTTATTTATCGTTTTACAAAATTATATAGCATAAAATTATATAATAGTAATGGCAAAATCATCGCTATTAAATTTTGATACGGAACGTTTGGTAAAACATAAGCATAACAATGAACTTCCAGATTGTCATTATCTTATCGTTGGGAGAACCGGATCGGGAAAAACAAACTTACTTATGAATTTGCTTCTAGGAGATGATTTTAACTACGATCGCGTTTATATTTACACGATTAACCCGCAGCAAGATAAGTACGAGCTACTTAACAATTATAATGACAAACTTCGCGATGATCTTGAAGGTGGCGAAGATTTTTTTATTATCAAACAACCAGAAGAACTTATTCCAGTTAATCAACTTGATTCGTCCGAACACAAGATAGTTGTTTTTGATGATATTCCGCTAAACAATGAGGAAATGAATAAAATCAGATCGTATTTTTCACTGTCGCGAAATAAGAAATGTAATTCTATTTATCTCGCTCAGGGTTTTTATAACGTTGATAGATTTATTAGGCGAAATACTGGTTGCTTTATATTATTTCCAGGACTTGACAATGTCGATGTTAGAAATATCGCGAACGAGCAATGTGGTGATGTAACAAAAGATAAATTTATTGAACTATATCATCAAGCAACGGCAAATAAATATTACTTTTTTTTGTTTGATAAATTAACAAATGATACGAGTAAAATGTTTCGATGTTGTATTGAAAAATATCTACAGTAATTTTTATACAAAATAGTATATAATTAATGGAAAGACAAGCAAAGTACAGAAAACATATAGAAGATCTAAAAAAAAACTTGCTCAGTCTCAGGCAAAATTTAAACAGCTAGTAAAGCAAGCACGACGTGGCCAAGTAGTTGCAGCAGAAACAACAGCAGCCGCTCTCAAACCAATTGCTGAAGCTTTACTTGGAAAACAACCTGAAACTAAACCATTATCAGAAGAAGAACTTAAGCGACTACAAGAAAAAGGTTTACTTGGACTAGTTAAAGAACAACAAGAAGCAGCTGCTGGAAGAATTATTGAGAGATCTGATGCGGAGAGAAAAAGATTAGCTGAGGCACTTGTAGCAGATATTACTGATACTGTTGCAAGACAAACTGAATTAGATCGGCTAATAAATAATCCACTAGAATTTGAACAAAGACTGGCAGGTTTAACCAGAAGGGAGATTAAAGATATTTTAACAAATTTATCAGAAAAATTAGAAGATATTGAAAAATAGCAAGAAAAAGTTGGTCAGTTTACGGTAAAGTTTATGGAAGTTGAAGATCTAAAACGATGGTATATAAAACAAGCAAATAATGAGATAAGAGATGATGAATATAATGAAATTTTAATGAAAGAAAATATAAAAGATCTTGATAATATAACTAAATGGAGTGATGAAGAATTTAAAAACTTAATTGATAGATTAACTATAATAATGAATGACGGTATTACTGCTGGAAATGACTTGAAAACAGCTACAAAAAATAAAAAAAAATGCTTCCACTTTATGATAAAATGAGATATGGTGTTATTGCTTTAACGGTTGGAAAAACAGCACAAGCCAGTAGAACAAAACCTTTTGGTAAGGGGTGGGATTTGAAAAGAAAATTTGGATTCGTAGATAAAAGTCGTGTAAAACAATATAGAGAAGAAGAAAAAAAGGAACTGGAATTAGAATATTTTCATCAGTTACTGAAATGATTGGCAGATTAATGCTATTGATATCGTCGAAAGAAGCTGGAAATGCTGGTGCTGAAATCGACAATGAAATTATTGATATACTTGATAATTTGAGATCGGAAAATTTATTAACATCTGACGAATACGAAACTTCACACCTTGATCTGATATCAGATCAAGGCGATTTAATTTTATAAAAATATAATAATAAATGTCAGCAACACTATTACTAGACTCTAGCCAATCTGATAAAGATAGCGCAAATTTTTCTGTAAAATATGTTCCGCCAATAGAACCAGATCGTGAAAAACAATATGAAATTGGGTTAATTTCCTGCACTTGTTGGAATGCTATGGCTAATGTAAAAACTGGAGTAAACGATGAATTTTCATTTAGTGTTCCTATACGTACTCCACCATTTGTCGCGTGGAAAACAATTAAAATTCCACAAGGAGCCTATAATATTGCTGATCTAAATAAAATAGTAAAAGAACTTATAACAAAAAATAAAGGTATAGTGATAATTTTGAGCTTACACCAAATTATAATACGTTACGCGCAAGAATGAAATTAAAATACATAACAGTTAGTCTTGTATCGCAAACAAGTATCGCACCACTGATAGGATTTTATAATTATGTATATCCTGCTCTTAATCGTGATAATCCCGAAACGTATGAAGGTGAAAAGCCAGTAAATATAACTGAAGTAAACACAATACTGATAAATTGCTCCATCGCATCTGGATCTTATTCAGCTAAAGGCAGCAAAGGTCAAACAATATACAGTTTTTCACCAGAAGTTCCACCAGGATCTCTTATGCAAATTAGTCCACGTCATATTATTTATTATCCGCTAAATGTTGAAAATCAAATAACAGAAGTAAATATGCAGTTGACAGATCAGTCTGGAAGACAGTTAGATTTTAATAATGAAATTGTTACTTATTATTTACACCTACGCGTTGCATAGGCGCGTTAGAAAATAAAACAGAGAAACTCCAACAAATTCACTGATTTTAATAAATTAAAAAAAAATAAATAATATGAGTGTTTTATCACGCTCAGACAAACTTTAGAATTAAACAAAATGTTTTTTTTATCTAACATTTTTATAAAAAATGTCAACAACGTTATTACTGGACTCTAGCCATAAAAATGATAGCGCAAATTTTTCGGTTAAGTATTCTCCACCAATAGAACTAGATCGTGAAAAACAATATGAAATTGGACTTATTTCTTGCACTTGTTGGAATTCTATAGCTAATGTGAAAACTGGAATTAATGGTGAATTTACAATTATTGATACTCATGCACGTGTTCGTCCAGATCCTCAAGTACATTATGAATGGGTATCAATTAAAATTCCTCAAGGAGCCTACAACATAACTGATTTAAATAAAACAATGAAAGAATTAATGACAAAATATGGTATAATCGCTGATAGTTTTGAGCTTATACCAAATTATAATACGTTACGCGCTAGAATAATATTAAAAAATATAGCATTTAGTATTGTATCACCTAGAAGTATCGCTCCACAGATAGGATTTAAACGTGAAAAATATAATTTTAAAGATCTTAATGTACCTATTACATTTGACGGTGAAAATCCAGTAAATATAACTGAAGTAAACACAATACTGATAAATTGCTCTATTGCATCTGGTTCTTATTCAGCTAAAGGCAGCAAAGGACAAACGATATACAGTTTTTCACCAGATGTTCCACCTGGTTATCTTATGCAAATTATTCCACGTAAAATTATTTATTATCCGATAAATGTTGAAAATCAAATAACAGAAGTAAATATGCAGATGACAGATCAGTCTGGAAGACAGTTAGATTTTAATAATGAAATTGTTACTTATTACCTGCACTTGCGCGAGCAATAGTAAACATATTTTCTGAAATATTTAACAACAAAATTATACAACCTCAGATATAATGAAACAGAAAAAAGTTTATAGAAGAAAAATAGTAGGAGGATTTTTAGGAAATATATTTGCTAAAATTATGAAAAATATTCCAGGAATAGCTCATAAAGTTGCACCAATTGCACTTGACGCAACGAAAGCTTTTGCAACTGGAGCTGCATCTGCTGCTGGAACTGCTGTGGGGCAAAAAATAGCTGATAAAATAAAAGGCACACCGCAAAACGGATTACCGCAACGTGGTATACCGACAATCAAGCAAGCTATTTCAGAAATAGCACCAACAAAAGAAACTCAACGCGCAATGATAACAACGACAAAAAAGCTTTTATCGCCACGAGGAGAACAAATTATACAAAAATTAATATCTAAAGTAACAGCGCCGCAATAGCTTCGCTATCATTGATGACAAAATTTTGTATAACCTAATAAATAAAAAAAATGTCTGTAAAAAATTATCTCGATTTAGCAGAAATTTATGACACAGACGACACAGTAACAGAATTTGAGCATGTTGAATATCTTGATGAAAATTCCAACGAACCTAATAAGGCTGGCTCCAGAACATTTAATACTAGAGACGAGGACGTATTTCTACTGCCTCATAAAGCAATGTTGGAAGTTCGTGGTCAGATTATGACAGTGGCTGTTCCACCTGTCGCAATTGCAGCTGGAGTAGAAGTAGCTCTTATAAATGACGGTTGGTGTTTATTTAAAAGTGCTAAATATCAGCTGGCCAATCAAACTGTCGAAGATATTTCAAATCACTTACAAGTTGCAAGTACAATCATAAATATTATTTCATTTTCCGATGATTACTCCAGATCAACTGCAACTAATATGATGTGGTTTAAAGATACTGGAGCTGGTTTGTCAGGTGTTGTTGCATCAGCTGAATTTGTTTCAGGAGGAGTAGCTATTTTAGTGGCTGGAGCTAATGCCGATGCAGATGTTGCAACTGTAAGAGATTTCCTTATCGCTAATGCTGCCAATTTTGGTATAGCCTCACCAGCTGCAGATGCTAATGCAGACAATACAAGAGTCTCACTTATTGCTGCTTGCAATAATCTTGGTATAGCACCACCAGGTGCAGCAGCAAACGGCACTGAAATGTTAAATCGTGTTAATAACTCAATTCTTAACATCAAAAGAAATATACGTTACAATGAAGGTTATTTTAAGAGAAAGACACTTGCAGCAGAATCACGTCAAATTATAATGATGCTGCCGTTAAGTACAATATTTGGCCTTTGTCGCGATTACGATAAAGTATTTCATGGAGTTAAACATACGCTTATTTTAGATCGATCAGATCAAAATGATTGTTTATTTCGATATGGCGGGGTTGATGAACAATTTGTCATAAACAAACTTGCGATGTGGATGCCAAGAATAACTCCGTCTATCACTAAAATGGCGGAATTAAATAATATGCTGGAAAAACACACAAACAGAATTTATTTTCAGCAACATAGAATATATCAAACAGCGGTTCCGAATACCACAGATTACACATGGCGAGTCACGACGACACCAAGTGAACAAAAACCACGGCAATTATTTGTTGTATTTCAGAGACAAGATCGACGTAACAACCAACAACAAAATAATGCGATATTTGATAATGCCGATGTTAGAAGAATATACGCTAGAATAAATTCAAAACAATATCCGGAGCGAGCGATAGAATGCAATTTTGCAGATAACGCTAATAAAAATATTACTAGACCGTACATGTATTTACTCGATGCAGTGCAAAAATATCAAGATGTTGGAGATGGATCTCAGATATCAGTAGAGGAATTACGTACACTTTATCCGATATTTTATTTTGATGTTAGTAAACATAGCGAGCGAGCTGTAGACAGCACAGCTGATATTGAAATTACTTGGACACTAGAAGCAGCTCCAGCAGCGCAGTTAAACGTATATGCGTTAGTGATAAGCGATAGATTTGTTACAATTGACTCTGTCGGAGGTAAAATGACAGTCCAAGTTTAAAGTGCAAAGCACTTTACTCAAAGTTTAAAGTGCTTCAAGCTTAATCTGTAATCGTTATATAAGATGACAAAATATATTGTAAAAGAAATACATTTGACTGATGGTCAACTTAAAAAATTAGCAGCTGCTGTTGCAAAACCGAGGCAAGTATCATTAAAGATCAACCCAAGAGACTCCGTCTCTCACGCCCAAGCAGGTGTTTTAACAAAATTGTTGTTAACCAAAAAACAAGTAAATAAATACGATCGCAAAAAACCTTTTGTTTTAAATTTAAGTGCTGCACAAATAACTGCAATGGCAATACATGGCGGCTTCTTCGGTCCGGCACTATCTGTGATAGCCAATACATTACTACCCAAACTTTTGCCAGTGTTAGGTACATTAGGATTAGCAGCAGCGTCTGGGGCAATATCTGGCGCAACGGAAAAGGCAGTTAAAGGTAGTGGTATTGTCCGCGGTAGTGGTATAAATAAAAGTTTTGTATAAATGTTCGATGGCAACAATTTTATCTGACTAATAAATATAATGCCAAAACGAAAAACAACAACGAAAAAAAACACAACGACGAAAAAAAAGACACGACAGCGAAAAGGTGGATTTCTTCCAATACCTCCATTATTAGCGGGATTGGCAGGAAGTCTATTGCCAGGTCTGTTAGAACGAGGACGAGGATTAATGTTGCCAGGAACAAGGCCGCGTTAAGTAATTTTGATATACTTGACAACTAAAAAATGTAAAACATTTCAGTGGAGTTTGCTCTAAAGATGAACTTATGGCGATTCCAGCGCAAGCGACACCATCGTGTGTTATAAATATACAGGATTTCAATGACGGATCTGGCATACATTGGGTAGCTGTTTATGATAACAATTATTTTGACTCGTTCGGAATTCCACCGAGCGACGCAGTAAAAAAATATATGAGCAGAATGCAGGAGACTTCGTCTCCAGATACGAAAATAATAAATTATTCGTCTAATCAAATTCAACCAGTTGGAACTTCCGCTTGTGGATATTATTGCGTATTGTTCATCAAACAGATGACAAAAAAATCCAGATTTTTTAAAGTTTATTTTGCAATTTGATAAAAGACCTTCTCACGCTAATGATTAGATTGCATTTAATTTTTGTAAAGCTACCTAAAGATTGCAATTAATTTTATCTAAACTCCTTGATATAATCAAGGAATATAACAATGTCAACATATTGTCTTTAATATAAAACTAAAACAGAAAATAAAGACGAAAAAACAGAAAAAACAAAAAATAATAGAATAATGCTGAAAAGTATTTGTGCAATCTGCGGAAGAAAAAAAGTATGTTTTTGCCAAAAACAAGCGGAGCGGGTTACCCTCCTGACGTTGTAAGGGATATTATTTTAGTAGGCGACTAAATAAATAATGACATGCGGCTGCGATTGCGATACAGATTTATGCCTCGAGCAAAATAAAATTGTTACATATTGCCAGAAATGCAAAAACAGAGAAATAATTGGAACAGGTATAGATATACATAAATTAATTGGCAAACTGCCGAGACCAAAAGGCGGTTGGACATTGCCAGGCCATAAATATACAGGTCCATGGAATCCTCTTGATGAACAACTTGACGAAAACGATAATCCGCTGCCAGGACAAGAGCCTTACAATCAAGTTGACGCAATAGCAATGCGTCATGATATCTGCTATAGAGATATTGAACTTCCTGGCAGCGATCAAAATAAACACAGCTGCGATAAAGTAATGTTAGACGAACTTCATGAAATGAAACCTGTAAATATACGAGAACGTATTGACCGAAGGCTGGTCCAGGGTTTTATTGGAGCAAAATATAAATTAGGACTCGGAAAAGAATTATATGATGATCTTGCTGTAGAGCTACACAGACCTAAAAAAAAAAGTTTCCGCGACGTAAAGTTGTCGCAAATGCCGTTAATGAGATATGGGCGATAGATTTAGTTGATATGTCAAATCTAGCTCAATTTAACGTTGGCACTGTTGGCGCTCCAAAAAAGATATCTTTTTAATGTTGTAGATGTTTTTAGCAAATACGCGTTTAATATACCAGTTTCGGATAAAACAGGGAAATCGATGACTGATGCGCTAAAACAAATTATTGTTAACACAGAAAGAAAACCAAACAGAATCTGGACTGATCATGGAGCAGAGTTTTTTAATAAAAAGTTTGAGCAGTTTTTAGAGCAAAATAACATTAAAAAATATGTCACAGGAAATGAGGGAAAAAGCGTCATTGTTGAGCGATTTAATTGCACACTAAACGAAAACATCCATAAGTATTTGACAGCTAAAAACACGAATAAATATATTGACCATTTACAGAAAATTGTTACCGAGTATAATAACACGAAACACAGATCCATCAGAATGTCGCCAAACGACGCGATTTCAAATCCAATACTAGCAAACGAAAATATGTACCGACGACACAAATTTAAAGTTGGCGATAAAGTTAGAATTTCTTTGACGGAAAAAAAAACATTTGAAAAAGGTTATACTCATAACTGGAGCGAAGAAGTATTTGTTGTTGATAAAGTACTTTTAACAATACCAGTTACATACTCGCTGAAAGATTTATTAGGTGAGCCTATAACTGGCAGTTTTTACGAACAAGAACTTCAGAAAACAGAACAAGATGTATTTGTTATTGAAAAAGTTATTAAAAAGCGCGGCAACAAAAGTTTAGTCAAATGGCGTGGATATAGCGATAAATTTAATAGTTGGGTACCAACTCAGTCAATTTCATCGACTGCGACTGAATAATATTATTATAAATTTCATCATATTTTATTAGTACTGACTTACATTTTACTGGTTTGCATAAAGAAATTAAATGTGATTTTCTCGCATCATCAACTGGCATTAAATTAAATATTTTAACAAAAATAAAATCGTATTTTATATTTCTTTGTTGTCCAGGTATTTTTACGTTTAAAAAAGGCTTTATAAGTTGCCAAAATATTTGATCCTCTGCGGTAGTAATATTAAATTTTATTATTTTTTTAGCAATATGGTACTTAACATCATATCGCCCAGTTGTTGGTCTGCTTAAATTTTTTTACTAACAACAACATCATCTTCTTCATCGTCATAGTTATACAAAATATCTTTTTCAGTATAATCAGCAAATCTATCACTAATAATATTTTCTGATGTAACATTAGAAACTGAAACAAAATCTCCTTAATATAGCTCAGCCAGTCTCTCAATCAAGCTCATTATTATAACAATCTTTTATCTAATTAATGAATAATAAGATGTTCGAAGAAATAAAATATCATCAGCGAGTTAATATATTAAATCGCAAAGAATTATCTGAGGCAATTCGAGCTTGTTTATTGGGACATAATTTTTATTTTGTTGATGTTATGATAACATTAGGTGATTCAGACAAATTTTTATTAACAGCAGCGGACAAAATGAAACTTGATACAAATAAAATGATGACATTACGATTTAATCGCGATGATGTCATGGAATTTAGTCATACTTGTCTTTCTCGGAATGATATAGAAAATATTATTAATTATCGTATTTAAAACTAAATCTATCAAATGTCATTGTTGACGTTGCTGATTTTGTTATATTATCAGCTACAAATTTTACTACACTTGAATTGATTTTATGATATTTTGCTGCAGAGTAAACTGATTTAAATTTCATTTCTTCTCCAGTTTCAATATTTATTGAAATTATTTGTTTGGTTGGATTTTTAAAATTATTACTACCACCAGCTCCACGTCTTGTGTTTTCTTATCTGTTTTATTTTTATTTATAAGGTCGAGAACTAAATTATTAGGAATACCGCCATTAAAAGTTTCAAACACAAAACGATGTGACAGATAATGAACAAAATCTGTTTTTGCTCCACGTACCATGACATGTAAATAATTATTGTTATTCAACTTTCCAATAACTTTTTTGTTCTTATATGTCGAATAATTCCCTTATCATTTGCCTCATATAGATCAAACACTGGATGGGGTTGAAATTCATTTTCTAATCCTAAATTTTCAATATTATCATCAGCAACTGTGCCATTTGCTCTGTATACACGTTGTCCTTCTGGAATATCGCCGCAAAACAAAGTATAAATAAAATCTTTTCTAAACATTTCAATTCTTTCTGTATCATCACCTTTTACTGAAATTAACATACCAGCAGGCGTTGGTATGCCAATAGCTTTTTTAGATGCTATGTTGATAACAGAACCAAGTGCATTTGCAGCATATAGGTTGTGCCTTGGGTGTACATGATACGTTTCTTGCTCTTCCGCTGTCAGTGGCAGATATCTCAAAATTTCTGTCATTATACTATAAGGTTTTTCATATCTCTAATTAGAAAAATTCAATTAAATATAAAATATTACTATATATATATAATGTTAAAATTGCGAGATATTGCTAAAAAGAGCATTATCAAATCAGACAAAATTGCTTCAGCCTTTTCAGGTTATGAAAATAGTTACAAACTTGATGACCAAAATGTCTTAGCAAATTTTAGCTCTACAAATTTATTTCATCTTTTACAACCTGTCATATCAGGAGAACATGTGGCTCATAAAAGTATTAAACTTATAGTCCAATATCATATGATTTTATCAAAGTTACATGCAGTCGAGGATGTACTTCTTGAAACAAAAAGTTTTGACAGCGAAATTTCAGAACCATATTTAACAGCAAAATTGAGAAAAATATTAACTGGAACAAACATTGCCGTGGTCGCCGATGAAATACATCAAGAAATAAACAAAAAATTAGAAGAATTTACTTTGTCAGGATCAGGTTGGAAATTTGAAATGATAAAAGAAGTTTTATTTCACACAGTAAAATATAACGTACTTCGCGGCAGCGGCGCTAATAGCGCTAGCTACGTCGATCTCCCTCAAACAATTAAAAACAAAAAATGCTGTATAAATGTCAAAAACAATGATGACAAATGTTTTCAGTGGTCTATTCTTTCTGCAATGTTTCCAAAAGAACAAAATGCTGATCGCGTTAACAAGTATTTTCCACACGAGGACGAACTAAATTTTTCAGGAATAACTTTTCCAGTAGCAGAAAATCATATACCAAAGTTTGAAAAACAAAACAATATCTCAGTAAATGTTTTTGGATTAGATGAGAAAGAAAATGTTTACCCGAGATATATCTCAGAAAATGCTACACAGTTGACAATAAATTTATTATTTTATCAGGGACATTACTGTTGGATAAAAAACTCTAACGGATAGTTGGCAGACAGTACAGTAAAAATAAAAATAAAAAATATTTCTGTTATAGATGTTTGCACGGTTTTTCTAGCGACGGAAGACTGCAGGAGCATCTCAAATACTGCGTTAATGTTCAAAGAATAACTATGCCTAGCGGAAAAGAAAAAATATTGAAATTTAAAAATTATAATCATAAACTAAATATTCGTTTTGTTATTTACGCTGATTTTGAGTGTCTACTCGTTCCTGTGGTTGGAGCTGAAAATAATCCGAAAAAATCCAGTACTAGAAAAATACAACAGCATATTCCTTGTGGAGTAGCTTATAAAGTAGTTTGTTACGCCAGCGATAAATTTTCATCTCCGATAAAGTTATATAGAGGTGAAAATCCTGCAGTATGGCTATTAAAAAATTTAACAGATGAGGTTAATAAAATTTCTAACAGATTACTTAGAACAGCTCCGATGAAAATAACGTCTAAACAACAACTCGATTTCGATAAAGCAGTTGATTGTCATATTTGTGAAAAGTTGCTGGACGCTTCCAAGGTGCGAGATCATTGTCATTTTGACCGGCCAATATCGTGGAGCAGCTCATAACAGTTGCAATTTAAATTTCATGCTCCAGATTTTATTCCCGTAGTTTTACATAACTTTCGCGGCTATGACAGTCATATTATTGTAGAAGCTTTTGGTGATGAAAATATTAAAGCTAAACAAAAATTAAATAACGTAATAAAATGTATTCCAAATAATTTTGAAAAGTATATGTCAGTCAAATTACGCTTTATTGACAGCCTGCAATTTATGGCAGCATCATTAGATGAGCTTGTAAACAGCGCTACAAGCGCCGGCAGTAATTTCGCTAACCTAAAAAGTTGCTTCGGTGAAAATTATATCGATTTGACAAAAAAAGGTATCTTTCCGTACAAGTACCTCGACGATTGGAGCAGATTTAATGAAACTTCTCTGCCTGACAAAGATAAATTTTACTCGCAACTCAAAAACGAAAATATCACAGATGACGAATATAAATATGCACAAGATATCTGGAATGGAATAAATTTGGTTGTAAAACATTTAGTGATTATCACGATCTATATTTGAAAACAGATGTGTTATTTGCCAGCAGATGTTTTCGAAAGTTTTCGTCAAGTTAGTCATATAAATTATGGATTAGACCCCTGCTGGTATTATTCCGCTCCAGGGCTGTCTTGGGACGCTCTACTAAAAACAAGCAAAATAGAACTAGATCTCCTGACAGATGTTGATATGTTTAACTTTATTGAAAAAGGTATCAGAGGT
The DNA here is from genome assembly GCA_016617855.1 of Megalonaias nervosa. Lineage (NCBI taxonomy): Eukaryota > Metazoa > Mollusca > Bivalvia > Unionida > Unionidae > Megalonaias > Megalonaias nervosa. The sequence goes on from JAECUM010092844.1 coordinate 41,375, forward strand.
GGAATTAGCGTCATAACAAAGAAATATGCAGTCGCTAACAACAAATATCTGAAAAATTATGAGAAAAATCTCCCGTCGAGTTACATTATTTATCTAGATTGTGTGAATTTGTATGGCTGGGCCATGTCAGAGCCAATGCCACACGGTGGATTTCATTGGATAACTCCAGATCAATTTCTTAAAGAAACTGAAAAAGATTTACCTAGAAAAATTAATATAGATTTTTCCGATATCTCATATTTTGTTGAAGTTGACCTAGATTATCCTAGTTCGCTACACGATCTACACAATGATTATCCGTTTTGTGCAGAGTCAATGATAATTGATTATAGTTTATTATCGCCTGAACAACGAGCAACGACGACATCAAAAAATTCGATTGTTAATAAGCTAGTTCCAAATTTGTTAGATAAAAGAAATTACGTTATGCATTACAAAAATTTAAAGCAAGCAGTGGATGCTGGACTAATTCTGAGAAAGGTCCACCGCGTGCTAAAGTTTAATCAGTCGAAGTGGATGGCAAATTATATTGATCTAAATACAAAACGTCGTGCTGTGGCTAAGACCGACTTTGAGAAAAACTTTTTCAAGTTAATGAATAACTCGGTGTTCGGTAAGACGATGGAAAACATTCGAAGGAGGGTTTCTATAGAAATTGTTAATGATATTAGTCGCAGAAATAAATTAGTTAACGATGATGGTTTTGTTAGTATGAAAATATTTAATGAAAATCTTGTTGCAATACAACGACGAAAGACAAATTTAAAGTTAAATAAACTGATTTATGTTGGTGCAGCTGTACTTGATATATCGAAGTGGCTGATGTATAATTTTCACTACAATTTTACCAAAAAGCAATGGCCAGATTCGGAGTTGCTATTTACTGATACGGACTTGCTAGTTTATAATATAAAATGTGAAGATGTCTATGAGGATATTTACAATAATAAAAGTCTGTTCGATTTATCAGATTATCCAGCGTGTAGTGGATTTCAAGATAACTCAAATAAGAAAGTTATTGGGAAAATGAAAGATGAGTTTATGTTTATGCCGGTGAGAGAGTTTGTTGGATTAAGAAGCAAAATGTATGCTGTTATATTAGATGACAATAAACTTACAAAGAAAGCTAAAGGTATTCCTCGAGGATATGTGAAAAAGATGATGAATTTTAACGATTTTAAAGCAGCGCTAAACAATAGCGTCAGTTTTATCAAAACTAATATCATAAGAACAAATCATCATAAACTTGAAACAGATACGATCATAAAACGTGGACTAAGTAATTTTGATGATAAAAGATATTGCAGCGATGGAATTAAGACTAGCAATTGGACATTATACAATTAATTTTGTCTAAACATTAGAAATAATGTTTGAAAATTTAACATTAGCAGATGGAGTTAATAGCAAAATAAAAAAAATAATGGTCAATAGCCAACAATTGTCATTTGAATTTAATGATGAAATTTCAGGTATTTGTTTTAGTAAACTTGACAGAATCAAACTCTCCCTTATTAGATCAGATGACAGCAAATACTTTAGTTATCTCGAAAGTTTACGAGACGAGCTTGCATTGAAATATGATAATTTATATAATCCAATCAGCCAGCAACAGTACACAAAAATTAGTATAGACTTGGACAGGTCAAAAGTTTTTGCAAAAGGTAGTAAGTATCTTCTCAGTAATATAGCGATGAAAGAATTATTTGAGTGTCGTCGTAAAGTATCTGGTAGAGTTAAATTCTCGTTATATAATCATGATAGTACATATTACTTGATAGCGAGTGTGGAAATGCTATCCGTTGGTCAAGAAATATAACCTTTTTAAAAAGAAAGATAATACTGTTCCAGCTTAGTTTAAAATCTTTGTAAGTTATCTAACATATCATATATGATTTAGATTTTACATTGTAAAAATTTGGTTTATTTTTTGGCTATAAAACTTATAATCAGTGAGTTTTAGTCTTTTTATCTCAAAGTTTTGCTTAATTCACTGCATTTTGATCACGCGAGACAACTCCGTTAAGCATAGGATTAGTTGATCAAGCGAGACAACTCCGTTAAGCATAGCTTAGTAACAAGCAGTTGTCTGCTATGTTATGTGAACTTACATAAGACTAATGTTGGGTTTTTATTAAAAAGCATTTAACTCTAAAAGAGAACTTGCACAGACAAACAGACAGACACAAAACTCGAAAAAAAAAACAACGGTAATTGTGACTATAAATATTCTAACTAACATACAAACAGACAGGCATAAAACTAAAAAAAAAACTGTAATTATGACAATAAAGCACATGAGATTTAACTTCACACAGCAAGTTATTTTTATATAGCATGTGCAGCATATGCATAATAAAACTTATTGATTTTTCTCACTATCTCCTAGCAACGGCTGATGAAACACAGACTTCAAACTGACAGAAATGCTGATTTTATACACATTGTATAAACCTCTCCAATGTATTTGGAAATTGAAATATTTTACAATAAATGTTATTTTATTCAGAAATCCACACTATAGTTTAATAATAATTATGATTTTTTTTTTATTCTGTATATTGTAATAGCCTGTGTAGTATTAGGTAACTATATAATAACTTTTTTAACATATACATATAATGAAGTCCGGTGGCCGATTGCTAACGCGCTGGACTCTTGTGCTCAAGGTCCGTGGTTCGAATCTCATGACTGCCATATGGCGACGGGGGGCGATTTTGATGCCGAAAAAAAATTGATTTTAAGTAGGGGCGTAGCCAGCCCGTCTACTGCTTCAATAGAAAATTTGTACACTGCTCTCACCATATCACTTGGTGGGTGTAATTCTGCACTCCCTGGGTGATTATGATGGGGGTAGTGTGCAAAAATTTCTATTGAACGTAGAGAAAGCCTGTAGTATTGTCCTAAGATAAGTTTATATGTAACTGTGCCGTCCTAGAGTTAAAGTTCTTAGAATTAAGTTTATATGTAACTGTGCCGTCCTAGAGTTAATGTTCTTAGAATTAAGTTTATATGTAACTGTGTTTGCCTAGACAGCCCTCCGAATTTCTAATATTTCGTTTCGATTAGGAATTCGCTGGGGGGGGGGTGTCTATGCGACTGTGCTGTAAATATGCTTGCAGTAAATATGCTACTGTAATTAAGATTCTGTGTTTTGTGCTGTCCTTAATTAAGATATAATCATATGTATATAATCATCTTCATATGTATATAATCATCTTGAAACAGTCTTTAGGGACTATTATTTTTATATTAAACAAACATTTATAGCTTTAGAAATGTCGTTATCAAATAAAATATCAACCATATTATCAATAAATGTCATCACATCATCTGCCCAACCCGCTATTCTCACATCATTTTCAGCCGCGAATAACCAAACTGATCCATATTTTGGCGATATATGATATCCAACTTTTTTAATACAGTCTCTTATTATTTTATTTTCTATACCAGTATAACCTGAGGCTGCTCTAATCGAATTAAATCTCTTACAAAATCTGTTTGTCAGATCAAATCCAACATGTCGGATTGACGTTGACGGATATCCCATATTATATGATATTTCATTTGTTTAATATGAAATTTTGTCTAAAACTATAAAAATAATAAGTATAAGTCTGTAATAGTAGTAAAGTAAGGTAAGTTGTTCCTATCTCAGAGACCCCCTACCCCGACAAAACAAATTTTGTCAGAAATATGAAAGTCATCATTTTGAGCTGAAAAAGGCTGCTGACAAAGATTTTAACGTATAACGTTTTGGAGGGGTAGGGGGTCTCTGAGAGAGGAACCTTACCTTACTTTACTACTGATACACAAACGCACAACATGATAGAGAGGGATTCCAAGTCACCGACGGGAAGCAGAAGAAAATAAATATTGTTGAAAGTGTTCAAAAGGAAGAAAATGTAGGTTCGGCGGGTTCAATCTACCTCGTTATATCATATTTTCGTACATCTGATACTATTCAAGAATGTAGTAAACAAAATATCTTAGATTTGTACGCCAACAGGAAACGTGACTATTGCCATTATTCCCAGAAAAGGCATTTATACGGGGGGGGGGGGGATACAGAAAAAATATTACATATAGTTATTAAAAAAAAATAATTAAATTTCACAAGATAATCTTTCTTTAATAAAAATTTCTTCAAAAACAGATGTAACCAATTTTGTTTGAGTTCCTGATATTTTGTGCCAGTAGCCTCTTGGGTAGGTCTATAGATCTAGTCAAAAGACGATATTTTGGGGTTATGCATGAAAATAGTAGTGATATCGTAGGATTTTTGTTTCTTACCATCATTTCTTTTTCAAAAAAATTTAATTCAGATGGCATATTCAAACATGTCTTGTATTTGTACCTGCTTTGGAACTCATTCCTTCATGCGCCTATGCTCTATTTAATTTTTATCCAAATATTACGATTGAATTTGATTTGCACTAATGTATTACTCAAAACGCGATCAGCAACAGAAGAATACCTTGCAGTCTCCAGACTAATTGCAATCGACATTTGACAGTTTTGTTTAAAGAAACATAAAATGTCATGTTAATACTGTAAAGCTGGTCAATATGGCGACGGACATGTAACTGGTGATCCAAAAGAACGCATGTTGTTTTCGTTTCTGGGATGAGTGCAAACGAGACCATGCATACAGTCTGTGTATGTGTTCGATAAGTACAAAAGAAAGTTTTCCTTTTAACGAATAAAAAAAACCCCGATTATTCTCGACTGCGCTGCTATGTTTTGAGGACTTCGAAGATGCTGAATGAGGCAACATTTTAGTTTCTGATGGAACTAACAAACGTCTATTTTGGAACCTATCAAGTATTAATTTCACTCTATTTGATTATACGTTATGCACATATGTTGCATTAGGTAAATAGTGGATAGAGCATAACCGTGGCAAATACATTTACCAAAATATATTCATTCAATTCCTTCAAGATTTGCAAGTGGCCTTGGCGTTTAATCGCAAAAGAAAATTATGGAACAAGAAGATAAAACAGCAATGGCTACTGATTACATAGTCAAAGCATAACATATATCCACCCGAAACTCTGAGAAGTATGACCATAGCTACTGATTACATAGTCCAACCATATCCACCCAAAACTCCGACCATGGCTACTGATTACATAGTCCAACCATATCCACCCAAAATTCTGACCATAGCTACTGATTACATAGTCCAAGCATATCCACCCAAAACTCTGACCATAGCTAGCAATTTCAATCAGACCCCTAACCAAAACCCCAGCTGTTGTTGGAACGATTGCCTAAGGTTTGCGTCTGCTATAGCAGGCGAGCAAAAAGTCACAAACATTCGTACACCTATTACACGCTCGACATTCTTGTTAAAGTCTGTTACAAACTGAGTACAGAATGTCGGGACTGAGAGAGGTTATAGTGTTTGTCTCGAATTTCCCTACACTGAGTCAGATATTTGAGATAGGGGAGGGTGAATGCTTAGGACGGGCGAATTTCACTCAAGGAACGAAGACCAAAATAGGACTAACAGTGCATCCTACACAAATAATATAGCATTTATTAACATATAACACTAAGATTGAATACACTCACACATTCCCAGTAACATTAGTTCTCCTGATGATAATGAAGCGAGTAATGAAATAATAACGTTGATGCAAACTAGTTTCAGTCATATTATTCAACTCTCTTCTCTATTGTTATTACACTGTATCTGGAATTCACCAATGTCCAATTATCCCACCTGTATCTCGATCCGTATATCACGCAACAGATTTGCGCCTTAAATTTTGCATAGTTTATCATCCATAAGTCACTGTAATATATACTTATTCAATATGAATTACTGTCAACACGTGGCAACATGTCATTACTATTTTTTGTTCAATAATTCAACATTCTATGCTCATATTTGAAGCTTTCAGCTACACCGGCATGAACGCTCGACGAAGTCTGTCTTGTGGAGTCCCTGGACTTCCAGCTCTGACTGGCCCTCTATCTCTGATTGCTTTATTTTCCAAATATACACCAATTTACACACGGCAACTTGCATCTACGCACAGCACGTGTATCTTGTAGAAACACATGCTTTTCCTTATACTTCCGGGGCCCCGAGTGGCCAAGTGGTCTAAAGCTCTCAACATTCCAGATCACTGCCATCTCACCTCCGTCTGCGTGGGTTCGAGTCTCAGGCTAGGTTAACGTGGGTACGTGAGAAAGCTTGCCAGTAGCTTTTCGTGGGTCGGTGGTTTTTCCTGGGATTTTCCCGGGTTTTTCCTCCACCAGTCATACATAGCCTATCTTGTACTGAAAATGGCATTAAACCCACTCTTGGAAACCTATGTTAAAACCGTTAATTTCACGGGTTTGTGTGAATGTGTTGAGTTGTTTGTTTTTAGCTCTTTGCTATTAAAGCAGAGAACTAACGTTTGTGAGGACAAATAAAGTGTTATGCAGATCCTGGCTTTCTTTTAGCAACACTGGCAGTGTGGAGATGCATTGAGACTATTCGACAGTGACTACCATTTCTGCCGTCAGAAATACGCCGCCTTGTTAAACACAAAGACAGTCCCGTTTTCTTCCGTGTGGAGTGGAAATTTGGTTGCAAATTTTGGTGTATGTAATCTGCAGCAATTTGGTCATTACTCTTTGCCATATACATTGAATAATCACCGTGTACAACCGAATCTAAACACTAGAAAATAATAATAATAATAATAATAATAATAATAATAATAATCATATAACATAATGAAGACAAACAAGCAGGATTCCACGACAATCACGCGAACTGTCAGATTTCATGGTTCAGATTTGTAGTGTTAGGTTGTGACTAGTTCGTGCAGAGTTTTACCTTTTGACAGCATTACAAGAACAAGAATATTCAGTATATATGTGTGTGTGTGTGTGTATGTGTGTAATCTAAATGAAATATATGTTTTGTTTTTTGATTTTGCGGCCTTTTAAGCTCATCAATGGCTATATCAATCAAAGATAATGCCTTTCCTAATGACACGCAGAGGCAGCCGACCCTGGATGGCATAGGGAGATATCGAAACCGCAACCATTGGATAACGTTGTATCTAATGAGCTACTACAACTCATCTAAATGATAAAATCAGTAAATTCTGCGCTATTCAGATTTCATTACAACACGGGTGATGAAACATGCACTGTAAAATTAAAATAAAGTAATTGTAATATATACTGCTTAAATGAGATTGCAGACTGTTTGTCAAGCACTTTCTGGACACGTCCGTCAATTTGGTTCTTTAATCCTTTTCGATATAAGAAAATAAACTTTGATTTTACGGGAAGCGAAACTATGTAGCTATTGAAGCATGTTTTGCCATTTGTATTATACATTACTTCACGCAAAACCTCAATTTCCCAAGCAAATTCCCTATCATGCAATATTGAAGACACAGGATGTGGGTTACTATTAATGTCTTTCGTTGCGATAGCATGTGCATGAAAACAGAGCCATACAGGAAATTATATTGTTTAGATTATTTCATTCAGGAGTCAAAACTGGTATTCCAACTTGAATTGAACTCCACCTTTTGGTACATATCAATTGCGACTGGCTCATAAAATTACCTGTATTATCAGTCTAACCTTTGCTAAATTGTAAAACATCGAGACGGAAATTTATGTGATATGTCCAATTACGGTGGCGATGATATATGGTCACTGTAACCAACAAGATAATGTTTAGAACATTGGTTCGATCTCAGAGGTAAAAAGATAGGAGCTTTATGGATAGAACTCTGCACCGCGTTGTAATTATTTGATACAGATCGTTTATAGACCATCATTAGCGGTAATCAGTTTCTGGAATTCCATAAATTGTACCATTGAACATGCCCTAAATATCTGTAAACGCATTACTCTATTTGCGGATCTAAATGAGGACTAACTCAATGCAAATTTGATAAATCTCAGGGATATAATGACAGGCAACCATTTAAAAATTATAATAACTGATCTTACCAGCATTCACTGGCTTCTCATCTACTTTACTTGACACTATTATAGTATTTAACACAGCTGACGTGTGGCGTTCGGGTGTAATTCCCGCTGAATCATCTTTAAGTGACCATCGAGCAACATTTCTGATTATTTAAAGAGTATGTGAGTAGTATATGGGGTTACCGTAGCGTCAATGGGAATTAGCATTACAGACCCCCCCCCCCCGGGCCTGTATAGCGTCAAGAAATAAAATCTCACCCTGGGCCTGTATAGCGTCAATGGAAAATTGGGTAGAGGGACTAGCACACCCTGGGCCTGTATAGCGTCAATGGAAATTTTGTAGAGCGGCGACTAGTATACTGTGGGTTTGTAGAGCGATAAGCGACAGGTGGCATGACGTCACACTGGTAACAATGTAGCAAAAAGAGAAGTACTGTGACGTCAGGCTACCTGAGGGAGGGCTATAGACAAACACGAATCAAGAGCGTTCGTGTTTTTTAGTAGAGGAAGGGTTTTATATATATTCGTTTAGGGTGGAGACCAAATGAAAATTAAGATCTTTTCGAGGCATTGGAAGTGGCCCTGAAAAGGGCCGTTGTTTGTTATGTGATGTTAACACTATTCCGTTAACATACAGGACATCGCATAGGTCTTCTTTTCTTCCTCAAATTTCTCAAGGTTTGTCTTAAACTGTGTCTCACTTCTGGTCCGTAGATGAGAGTCCGCTTAAGACAGCCTTGTCTTTCCACATAACATCTTCTTTTCCAAAGAGTGGCACCGGTGATCCGGATGACAGTCCATTTTGTTTTCACATACATGGGTAAGTCTGTACGGAACAGCATTGAGGATACCAAAGTAGAGGATTCTACGTCGATCAACATCTTCTCTGTGACGAGAACAGGTGAAGGGAATGAAGTGAACCGCGTTTATTTATAGTGGAAGACCGGATCGAAACGGATTGAAAGGGTTCACCAATCCTAACACGTGTTACAAAATTCAGTCACTTCGCGGAGTCTGTCTTCCAATCCGAAGAGAGCTACCTGTGACGTCACATTTCCTATATAGGCACACTAGCGTCTGTGCGCAGTGAATCGATGCGGTAGTGTTTTGTGAAACATGACGGAACCTAAGAAGACAATGAATTGGGGTGCACCGGCTGTGGAGACGAGAAGTAATGGTACAGCAGCAGCTACCAAAGTGAACACAGTGCTACTTCCCGAAGAGGTTGATTTCAACTGGGATTTAGTAGATTTTTTATCTTCTTCCCAAGAATTTGTTCCAGTACCAGTACCTTCGCCACTTTCTCCTTCTTTACCACGTGTCGACGATTTTAAACAAAGACAGAAAGAAGAATTGGAGAAATTTTTACAGCAGCAGAAAGAAGCAGAGCAAGCATTTCTTCTTGAACAGAAACAGCGAGAAGAAGAAGAAGAGGCAAGAAGGAAACGACAGGAAGAAGAAGAAGCAGTAGAGAAGAAACAAAGTCTAGGAGAGGAGAACAGCGAAAGTCAAACGGTCACGGTACTCTTGGACATTTTGGCCGAGTTAAGAAGTCTGAAACAAATGTATCAGACTTCTTTATTACGACCCAAGAGAAAAAGACCTTCCCGAGCCAAACAACCTAACCCTGTGACTACACCAGAGATACCACCCCTAGTGATTTCTACTAGATCATTGACAGGAGCAAGTCCACAAGTAGGCCTTGGCCGTGGCAAAGGCTTAAGACAGTTAAAGCGAATTGATTCTCGTTCCTGGGTTTGTTCTAAGGAAAAAAACAAACACTCAACAGTCCTTTTCAGGGCTACCCAATACTCTCGAAAAGAGTGACTATTCATTTTGCCAAAATCAATTAAAACTCAAAATCCCTTCTTTAACCCTATGATGTACGTGTTGTGAGTGTATGAGTGTAGGTCCTTATTATTTCTAAATAATGAAAACCAAGAGACACTTACGTTTTTTTCAGTTTGGTCTATTCTGTTACAAATTTTTTACAATTCAATATCACAACATAACACAACACAACACTTTTAAAAAAGTTCATAGATTTCTTCTTTGTCTTTTTTCTTTCACTCTCTCTGTTTTTTCAATTTCTTCACTTTTACACTTTTTTCCTCTTCTTCCTCTTCTTCTTCCTCACATTTTTCTCGTCTTCTTTTCTTTTCTGTCTTCTCTTTCTGAACGTGTCGGGGTTCTTCTTTTGTCGAGGTCACCTCTGTTTCTTCTTGCTCCTCCTTCTCCTGCTCCTGTTGTTTCTTAGGGCACTCTGAAGACCAATGTCCTTTCTCTTGACAATGATAACAGGTATCTTGACTTTTGTTTCTTTTGACACTGGCCTTGCTTCTTTGACGGTCTGGACATTCTGTAGCCCAATGCCCTTTCTTTTGACAGATATAGCAAGTATCTTGACTTTTATCTCGAAAGGAAGGAGAGTAGTCCGTGGCTTGTCTGAAGAAAACTTTCTTATCACACCTCGCAATGCTCTAATCAGAAGTTCGATCTGTGTGGGTTCTTCCATTGTGCTGGTCGGCTTGAGAGCGAAATGAATACTGAGAGGGGAGTCACTAGCCCTTTATATATGCCCTGGTCTGACATAGATATATAGGGGTTCATGGTGTTTCACAGGTAGTCATTTGACTTTTTGCCGTCAAGATGAAACGATCGCATCATTTCGAAAAGAAAGAAGAAGAAAGTAAGAGGCAGAAACGTGATTTATCGCCTCGCACAGTAGCTGAAGTCTTGGCACAAATTCATGCCAGCGATTTTGAAGATGAGATGAGTGAACCAGAATCGAAGCCTAAAGAGTCTACACCAAATCAAAGTCCATTACCATCCGTAAACCCTGAAAAGTACTACCATATTCGGGAGACGGACAAACGCTCTTCCAGAAAATTTAGAACCACGGCCTACACGTACGCAGTGAAATTTAAAGATTTCAAGTCTGACGTACCCTTGGAAAAAGCAGAAGGGTTCATTACCGATGTGTGGGATTCTTTGTTAACCACACTAAAACGGCAATGTCAAGCCAAAGAAGACGATCGCTTGAGACTTTCTATTCATCACGACAATTTGAAGTCTCCCGTTTGGATCGAGTTTAGCAGTCCAACAGAATTGACACCTTCCAAAATCATGGACAAGATTCAACACGTACAACAATCCAACGACAAATTTCACATCACGGACGGAAAAGCGACACTGTACATGACCCACGTGTCTCTTCCCCAAAGGACAGGTAAAAAAAAGTTGATGTTGGTAGACAACTTGCGTAACCTCAAGCGTAGTCTCGTCCAAATTAACAATCCAAAAGACAAGATGTGTTTAGCCCGTGCCATCGTGGTGGGACAAACGTATGCCAACAAGAACGATACGGTAGAATGGAAAAGAGCCTGGAAAACTATTCAACAATCGGACCGAGCCAAACAACGAAAAGAAGCAGAACTCCTGTTACAGCAAGCGGGGTTAGCTAAAGACACACCCTGTGGCATTCCTGAAATGCACAAGTTGCAAGACGTCTTGGCTCCACGTTACACCTTGAAAGTTCACCCTCAAGAAGTGCGCGGACCTCTGTTGTTTCGAGGTAAAGATTTTAAAGACAGAAAATACATTCACGTCTATCATCACGATGAACATTTTGATGCCATTACCAGTATCACTGCATTCCTGGGATACGGTTATTACTGTGAGAAATGTGACTATGGCTATAACAATCGAGAGCAACATAAGCATTGTGGATCAAAATGCTCAGGATGTTTAGCTTCTGAACCCTGTCTGGACGAAGGACAAGAACGAGTGCATTGCTCTGCTTGTCAGCGCACGTTTGTCAGTCCTGCCTGTTACCAACAACACCTAAAGACGCAAGGTTCACAGCAGAAATGTGCTTGTCAGCTCTTGAGATTGTGCCCTACTTGTGGACAAGGCATACGTACCAACAGTGCCAATTCGCACGTCTGTTCAGGAAAGAAAAGCGATGTCACATTTGTCGCCAAACCGTGGACTTGGAACACCAATGCTACATTCAAAAATACCATTCCAAACATGAAGAAGAAGAAGATAATGACCAGAAGAAGAAAGGGAATTTCATCTTTTTCGATTTCGAATGCATGCAAGAGACTGGCATTCACATTCCTAATTTCTGCGTGGCTCACCGAGCGTGCGAGAAGTGCATCCAAGAGCCTATCTTGACTCATTGCCCTTACTGCAGCAAGATTTCTGGAGGACGTGAAAAAAATCTTTCGGGGATCGAACACACTGGCCGATTTTGCCCAATGGATCTTAAACCCTATCGACGAGACGTGGAGCCAAGAAGATATCGAACGTTACGGAGATTGTCATCGCCATGCCACGGTGATGGCTCACAATTTCTCGGGATACGATGGACAATTTCTGTTGAGATACTATACGGAACAAAGTACCGAACGTCCGAAATTAACTTTGAACGGAGCCAAAATCATTTCCATGCAAGTGGGGCAAGTACAGTTTAAGGATTCAATGAGTTACTTGGCTATGCCTTAGAGCCGCATGCCTAAAACGTTTGGCATGACAGAAATGGCCAAAGGCTATTTTCCACACTTTTTCAATACCGAAGCCAATCAACACGCCGTTCTACCCCATTTGCCTGGGGCTCACTACTACGACCCCGACAACATGCGTACCGAACAACGAGAAGCTTTCTACGCATGGTACCAGACTCACGTTTCGGACCCTTTTGACTTTCAAGAAGAAATGTTAAAATATTGTCGTTCCGACGTAGACATTTTACGTCGCTGCTGTGGAAAATTTCGAGAACTGTTCATGGAATACGGAGGGATCGATCCTTTGAAAGAAGCTTGTACCATTGCCAAAGCGTGTTCCTTAGTGTATCGTCAACGATTCATGCCCGAAAACACCCTAGCTATCATCAGTCCTCAAACGACTAATTTTGTCAAACGTCAATACTCGGTCAAAGCCCTACGCTGGTTACATTACTTGTGTGAGAAGGAAGACAAATGGATCCAACATGCTCGCAACGGAGGAGGCGAAAAGACCATCGGAAGGTATTCAGTAGACGGCTGGGACTTAGAAAACCCAAAGATCGTGTACGAGTTTAACGGGTGCTTATTTCACGGATGTCCCATCTGCTACCCTCAACGTGACACTAAAAACCAGTTTTTACAACGGACCATGGAAGACTTGTACCAGGCCGCTTGTCAGCGACGCTTGAAGTTAGAAGAGCAAGGATACCAAGTAGTGGAAATGTGGGAACACGAGTACGATCAGCGATTGAAAACCGATCCCGAGTTTAAGCGCATCGTGGAAAGTTACAAGCTGGTGGACCCTCTGAACCCGCGGGTCAGTTTGTAAGGAGGACGGACGAATGCCACCTGTTTGCTGTACCAAGTCGACGAAGAGAAAGGAGAAGAAATCAAATACTTGGACGTGTGTTCTCTGTATCCGTACGTGTGCAAATATTGTCACTTTCCCGCAGGGCACCCACAATTGCTGACGGAACACATCGGCGTGGACAATATTCGACAATACGAAGGATTGATCAAGTGTAAAGTCTTGCCTCCCACGAACTTGTACCATCCCGTTTTACCACATCATTGCCAAGGAAAACTGATGTTTCCCTTGTGTCATACTTGTGCTGAAACGTGCAACCAAGACCACCCTTGTCAGCACACTCAGGAAGAACGAGCCTTGACGGGAACGTGGGTCAGCGTGGAATTGTTTAAAGCTCTGGACTTGGGATACCAACTGTTAGAAGTGTACGAAATTTACCACTTTCCCAAGACAGAAAAATACCACAAGGGCGACGATTCTCAAAAAGGCATTTTTGCAGACTACGTGAATGCCTTTTTGAAACTGAAACAAGAAGCTAGCGGATATCCTTCCTGGTGTCACACTCCCGACGACCAAACAAAGTTCAAAGAGAAATGCTGGAAGCAGGAAGGCATCACTTTAGACCACATCGAGAAAAACGAAGGAAGGCGATCGTTTGCCAAAGTGATGTTGAATTGTTTGTGGGGCAAAATGGCACAACGACCGTGTTTACCCAAGACGGAGTATTTGACAGAACCTTTCCGATACTTGCAGATGATTCACGACAAAACCAAATACATGAAACACGTGGACGTCGTTCGTGAGGACTTGCTCTTAATCAATTACGAAGAAGAACTGGACTTTGTAGAAGCCGACGAATTTGGAAATGTCATCATTGCGGCCTACGTGACAGCCCATGCTCGCTTAAAACTGTACGAAGCTTTAGAACTATTAGGAGATCGTGTGCTGTATTTTGACACGGACAGTTGCATCTACATTGATCGCCTGGGTCAACCTCACCCTGTCATCGAAGGAGACCGTTTAGGAGCCTGGACGGACGAGCATCCCGACCACAAGATTCTCAGTTTTGCAAGTGGTGGTCCCAAAAATTACGGCTACGAATACCGAGACAATCAAGGAGATGTGCACACGGAGTGTAAAGTGAAAGGATTGACTCTCAATTATCGCACCAGTCGAGTGGTGAACTTTAGCATATTGAAAGAAGCCTTGCAGTCTGGACAGGATCGAAACTTTAAAGTGACCACCCACGAACCGCACAAGATTGTACGTTTACCCACACACCAAATCGTCAGTCGACCCTTGGAAAAAGTTTATCAAATCGTGTACCAGAAGCGAGTTCGGCTTCCCAACCACTTCACTTTACCGTACGGTCATGCCGATATTGGTCAGCATATAAAAGGGACAACGTTCAAGGTCGATAGTTCATTGTGA